>JARYGA010013292.1:0-19634 GCA_030545235.1 Helianthus tuberosus | reverse complement strand
TTTCTCTGAGCTCATCGCCGTCGTAAGCCATCGCCGGCCGTCACTCACCACCACCGATGGTGGTGGTTGTCGTTTCATCTGCCGAAGAGGAGGGTGTGGGGTGAAGCAAGAGGTTGGTGAGGATGTGCTGCTACAAACGGAAGTGGGAGAGGGAGCTCAGAAAGTGTGATAGGGTGTTTGGCTTAAGATAGTTGTTGTCTGCAATTATATTCGAGAGAGAGAGGCAGGGTTCTTTTTGTATGAGTATTGTTGTGAGTGTGAAAGGGTTTAGGTGATAGTCTTTATTTATAGAGTGAAGAGTTTTTATTTTCCTTTGAGTAATCAAATTGCACTTAGGTTAGATACTTTATTCTTTGAATCAAGATCCCATGAAGAGATTGTAGAGATATCGAGAATCTTGTTTAGATTTGTAGGATCTTAATAAGATTTTGTACATATTTACTAAGATTTTTAGAGATCTTACAAAGATTTGTTAAGATTCGCCAAGATCTTGTATTATGTGCAGGTTTAGGCTTGTGGCTTTTGGGCTTGGGCCCAGGGCCCTCAAGCTCAATCCTCGTGTTTAAGCGGCCCGTAATTCCTACGAGACCTGTTGACAAAAACCGAACCCCGTTATACAAAAATACGGTCGGTAGTCGTTGTAGTCGCGTTCGCGCGTTGATAACGGTAATAATCGTGAAAAATTATATCGTTGCCATCCTTAATCCGTTTTTCGATCCGGTTCCGACTGTAGTCACTAAAATTTTAATTACGAAGCTAAAACATATCGTAAAAATTTAATATTTGACGGCGTTGTCAGTATTTTGCACGGTATCAGTTCGTTGTCGTTTGATGTTCCGCAGGTTCCACGCGAATCTTCACACGCGTACTGTAAAGTCGGATAAACGTTCCGAGGCACTCCAAAGGCCTAATTAAGTTAATTCGTGCTGTAAACACCATTATTTGTTGCGTTAATTACTTGTAAATTACGTAATTAGGAGCCGTAAATTACGGGTTGTCACATTCTCCCCCTGTTACAGGAATTTCGTCCTCGAAATTTAGACTATGTCATCCCCTCAGAATTGTGTTATTCGCAGGTAAGTCCGAATAATAACAAAGTGAATGACCGCGTAGTCGAACAAGACTTATTCGAATCATGTGAATTCAAGGGCATTCCTTCACAATAGGAATCCCAACAGTTTAAAAGAATTTGTGTCTCAGTAATTGATGTCAAAAGGAAACGAGACGTAATGAGACAGTCATCAGTGCGACTAAGTTAACAAGGATCCAACAATGAACAGGAACTTCGACCAATCGAATTCCATATTAACGTTTATAACATGTGAATGAGTTCTAGAAGCAATAACATCCACTAGATGAACTTAGAATCGACAATTTCAAATGTAATAGTTTGCATGAAACGCTCGACCATGATCAGCACAAGCTGCAAGTTATACCGACGCCACAAGGTGTCGTATTGAATGGAACAATTCAATAATAGGGGTGGTCGAACAAGTATCACCTGTGTTTCGCATGAAACGTCCAATCATGATTAGCCCAAGCTACAAGTTTGTACTGACACCACAAGGTGTCGTAGTGTTTCAAATAAGTCAATAATAGCGGTGATCAAACAAATCCACCGTGTTTGAAGTCAATTGAAAGCGTAGTAAAGTAAATATGAATGTTTGTTCCAAACAAACATCAAAGAATTTTCAATTGAAGATGGAACGTCAATGAGACAATGTTTTCGATCGAAGGTGAAGAAGCAATGAATGTCGCAAGGCATTCAATCGATGTTGAAAGAACTGTTATGAGGTACACCGGAATATGAAATGAATTGGTGTACCATTGTCTTAACACACTATTGTATCAAGACTGCTTTGATATAATAAACCGGATTGGAAAACAATCAATAAATAAATATTTAGATTCGTGCATAAGATGCGTAAACGAGTTCAGCGCAAGCTTCAAATTAATGAAAATCACCATCACATGGTGTCGAAATCAACAGACAATTTAAAGGAGTCGAATACCAAACAAGTTTACCACGACTCGGAACAAATGAAGTGTTCGTTAAAAATTGATTTGAATATGATGCTCCCAATACATCATATGGTGTTTCGAGTCGAATAAGTGTAATGAGCAAGTTCAAACAATTGAACTTGGTTTTAGCGAAATCCGACAATAGATATATGTATCGATAAGAAAACTTTTGGCATGGTCACAACGAAAAACCATGTATGTAACTTGTAAAGCAATGATCGTAATACAATGACCATTAAGAGGAGTAGAGATACGAAAATCTACTCAGTAAGTGTGAAATTCGAAATTTCAATAAAAGAAATTTGAGGACTTTACCTGGGGTTTCGTGTGATGTCCGATTGTTAGGTGACATTACCATGGAATGTCGAACATAGCGTATTCGTCGTAAGTTAGGTGGGGGGGGGGGGGAGGGGAAATGCGGAGACAATCGTCTTCTCCCTGGCGTGATTCGTGTCGTTGCAGGATCGCGTGACAAGTTGTCGTTTCCTGATCGTTAGTTCTCCTGCTGACAGGAATCTAGCGTCGTCGTTAAATTGCGTCATCGTTCCTTCTCAAAGGCCTCGCCTCGATAATCGTATTTCAACCTCCATTGATGTATAGCTTAAGTTTCACGTATACCTGCGCACTAGCGTTGCGTGCCGCGTAGAAGGCGATGTACCCCGACATCCGTTGACGTAAGGATGGAGTTGCATGTATTCTTATGCACTCGTTTTGTTATGCGTAGGCTGCCTGCTCGGGAAGTTAAAATATTATAGGCAATATGGAATATAGTGTGTGCCCGAGTTAATATTCGCGGTTCCTACGTGATGACCTTTAATAAACACATGCACAAATAATCAATCATATAACCGAATGCACATGTTAGTCACCAATAAGCAATCAAGTAATTCTCCTAGTCCCACTAGCCTCCCAGCCTCTCAGACTGCTCTTCCTAGTCCCACTAGCCTCCCAGCCTCTCAGACTGCTCTTCCTAGTCCCACTAGCCTCCCAGCCTCCCAGACTGCTCTTCCTAGTCCCACTAGCCTCCCAGCCTCCCAGACTGCTCTTCCTAGTCCCACTAGACTATCCTCCCAGCCTCTCAGACTGATCCAGCCACCCGACTGAATTCCCTTTTCCGAAGGTCTTAATTGCATGTTTCCTAAACTCTCAGAGTGTTGTGTACTGTATGTAATCGTTTCATGTACCGTGTGTAAAACATCACAATAGCGTATGTTTGAAAACGAAATTTTGACTGTTTGTTTTTCGGCAACGGTTGGAGACCATATTCGAGTACTAGGCGTTCTGTGTGTATTCAACGTCTTAATAGTCTAAGTTCCCAGAGGAAAGTGAGGTTAGAGCCTAGGTATCACAACAGAAACCTAATTCGCTGTAACCTATAGCTCTGATACCAATCTGTCACACCCCGAAATTATCAGAGCTGGCGTGACTGGACTGGTATCTTCATTGCACAGCGGAAGCAAATAAGCATAGACTTCTAGAAACTGAACGCCTGCTAAGTACTCGAATCTCCAATGGTTCTCCTATTCCAACCGTGCCTTGTATTAGAAATGCAACCTGAGAAAGAACATGCGAGAAAAATCAACATAATGTTGAGCGAGTTCATAGTTTGTTCGTAAAAGATTTAAGATAAATCTTTTGAGTTGTGAAAGGTTTGAGATAAATCCTTTGAGTTGTGAAAGATTTGAAATAAATCTTCGGAATAACCGGTTTTTGAAGTAGTATTGAGAAAATGAATTTAAAAACCATTTTCTTGCGAAGTTATATGGAAACGTTGTGTTTGTAACACGTTATGTTCATAAAACCATGTTTTTGTAATGTTCGTGAAATCATCAATGCCCACCCTGACTTTGACCCGCATAATCTTATGCCTTAAATTTTGTAGAAAACATGGTATTTAATTTGTATGAACAAGTATGTTTCGTACGAATAAAATTCCTGGTATGTAGCAGTGTAAGAGGACTTGTGATCACCAATGGTTTGCAAGGCCATTAGTATGTTGTGAAATGCAAGTAAGTAAGACACAACCTAGCCGATTTTTGCGTTGGGCAACCAAGTCACTCCAGGTCCGTTGTGGTTAGCCTCCGAGAGGTCCGTTTGGCCTAGAGCTGGGCTCGCTACACCCAGATAGATCTACCGCTCGAGTCCCTCGGTGTTCTAACTACCCATTCACATGATCTAAAACCTCCTTACGTTAACATACCGTGTATAAAATAAATCCCTAGTCACCCTGACCAGGCTCCTAGTCACCCTGACCAGATTTCCTGGTTACCCTAACCAAATCCCCGGTCACCCTGGCCGAACATCATTTACATTTCGAAAGTAAGCATTTGTTTTTGTAAAAACCGGTATGTTTAGTATAAACCTTTCGTAAATCATTTGTGTTCCTCGAAATCCCTTCGTAATATGATTTAGAAATACGAGTTTTGCGTTAGTTCAAAACTTTGTATGTTTTTGCAAAATGTGCATGTCTTTCCACCCCGAAAACATTTACAAAAATGTAAAGCAGTAAAAAGTAGGGGTTATGAACTCGCCTGAATATTCCTGTGCAAAGCTAGCTAATTACGACTTCCTTGATGTCGTTTCCAAAGTGAGACTCGCTAGCGTGCATTCTACAATATTCCTAACACGGAATACCTAATAAGTTTCTAAATAAACGCAGTATTTAAACTACGTGCCATCGAGCTCTACCGAATCGTTAATCGGACGATTCAACGGTAAATTGTTAACTTAATAAAAAAAATGATTAAGTTAAACTTGTTAAGTCTCGTTTAATGTCAGTAGCAATTTAATAAGTCTTGAAAAAGACTTAGTTTCCGGGAGACTTAAAAATGAATAAATATTTATATAAAAATATATCGTTGTAGGTGTGTTAGCCGTCTCGAGTAGTCATATGTGTATAAAAGAATATTTCTATGAAAATATCATATAACAAACTCGTATCGTATATTGCGTTTCGTATATAATAACTTGTATTATATATATCACGTCTTGTGTATATTTGCCGAAAATACACGTATATGCCGTCTAGGCGTATAAAATAAATATGAAGAGTTATATTTATTTTATAAAGAAATCGTCGAGTTGTTATGTTTGAAAATAAATATAAACCATATTTATTTTTGTAAAAGATTTCGCGTTGTACGACATCTAGAATAAATATATAACTATATTTATTTTGTAAAAGTATACGAGTTGACGACGTTCGAAATAAATATAACATTATATTTATTTGTAAAAGTGTTTGGAATTATCAAGGTTTGAAGTATCATAAACTCGAATTCCTTTAAGCGTCGTTTTTGAAATATAATACGTGTCGTGTTTAAGGGTTTTTCTCGAAAAACGGGCAGAGTTTCCTCTATTTTTGGACGCCCCGACAACACAAGTTGTCGCTTTATTTTCAAAAATTCAACATAATTTAATCAAGATTCAACTATGTGCAAACTTGTCTAATATATAACGAATGTAATTTATAATTAGTCGGTTTCGAGAGCTCGTTATCACGTGATACGTTAAAAGTATAAAACACGAAATAGTAACGCCGTTAAAATCTTTACCACTTCTTCGAGTCGAAAGTCGAGCTGACCGAGTCAACTCGCTGAGTTGACTGAGTTTGACTGAGTTGACTCGGTTTGACCGAGTCAACTGAAACCGAAACCGAGCCGTCTGAACGAACCGCTTGACCCGAACCGAACCATCTGAGCTGACTCGCTGCTGTTGACCGAGTTGACTCGGTTGAGTTGACCGAGTCAACTTGCTGAGTTAACCGAGTCAACTGAGTTGACTCGCTGAGTTGACTCGCTGAGTTGACTGAATCGTATACAAAACTGACCCGAACCTTCCTGTTGACTGAGCCGGATGAGCTGAACCAAAACTCGAACCCGCTGACCCGGAACCCGAACCGAAACCCGAACAGAACTGGACCGAGACCTGCCTGAACCGAGCACCCGAACATGAATGGAATTGAATCGTGTCATATAACCACCTTCACCCGGGATACACGTCGGGCCGAGACAAGGACCGCTGGGTAAAGGTACCGACCACCGGAAAAAGTGGACCGACCGGCGGTCCGAGACACCTACCGCCGTTCACCACCACCATCGGTCCTTTCTCCCTCCTCGCCGCCTCTCTCTCTCTCTGGCTCCTCTCTCTCTCTTACTTCTCGATCCTGTTCTCTCTCCGTTTCTCTGAGCTCATCGCCGTCGTAAGCCATCGCCGGCCGTCACTCACCACCACCGATGGTGGTGGTTGTCGTTTCATCTGCCGAAGAGGAGGGTGTGGGGTGAAGCAAGAGGTTGGTGAGGATGTGCTGCTACAAACGGAAGTGGGAGAGGGAGCTCAGAAAGTGTGATAGGGTGTTTGGCTTAAGATAGTTGTTGTCTGCAATTATATTCGAGAGAGAGAGGCAGGGTTCTTTTTGTATGAGTATTGTTGTGAGTGTGAAAGGGTTTAGGTGATAGTCTTTATTTATAGAGTGAAGAGTTTTTATTTTCCTTTGAGTAATCAAATTGCACTTAGGTTAGATACTTTATTCTTTGAATCAAGATCCCATGAAGAGATTGTAGAGATATCGAGAATCTTGTTTAGATTTGTAGGATCTTAATAAGATTTTGTACATATTTACTAAGATTTTTAGAGATCTTACAAAGATTTGTTAAGATTCGCCAAGATCTTGTATTATGTGCAGGTTTAGGCTTGTGGCTTTTGGGCTTGGGCCCAGGGCCCTCAAGCTCAATCCTCGTGTTTAAGCGGCCCGTAATTCCTACGAGACCTGTTGACAAAAACCGAACCCCGTTATACAAAAATACGGTCGGTAGTCGTTGTAGTCGCGTTCGCGCGTTGATAACGGTAATAATCGTGAAAAATTATATCGTTGCCATCCTTAATCCGTTTTTCGATCCGGTTCCGACTGTAGTCACTAAAATTTTAATTACGAAGCTAAAACATATCGTAAAAATTTAATATTTGACGGCGTTGTCAGTATTTTGCACGGTATCAGTTCGTTGTCGTTTGATGTTCCGCAGGTTCCACGCGAATCTTCACACGCGTACTGTAAAGTCGGATAAACGTTCCGAGGCACTCCAAAGGCCTAATTAAGTTAATTCGTGCTGTAAACACCATTATTTGTTGCGTTAATTACTTGTAAATTACGTAATTAGGAGCCGTAAATTACGGGTTGTCACACTCTCTTTGAATCCCACTTGACTTTGACTAGTACCAATCTTTTGTGTTTGAGAAACTTAATCTTTCTGTCTTCTATTTGAAGCGGTTTTTCCACGAACTTCAACTTTTCATTTACCTGTACGTCTTGAAGAGGGACTACTAGCGATTCGTCCGATAGACACTTCTTGAGGTTAGATACATGAAATACGTCGTGTACTCCGGCTAACTCTTCTGGTAGCTGTAAGCGATAAGCGACTGGTCCTATTTTCTGGATTACTGGGAATGGTCCTACGTATCTTGGACTTAGCTTTCCTTTCTTACCAAACCGAACCACTCCTTTCCAAGGAGAAACTTTTAAGAGTACTTTGTCTCCGACTTGAAATTCCAGTGGCTTGCGTCTATTGTCTACATAACTCTTTTGACGATCTCGAGCCGTCTTTAGTCTTTCCTTGATTTGAGTTATCTTGTCAGTGGTTTCTTGCACAATCTCGGGACCTGATAATTGGCTTTCTCCTATTTTCCGCCCAACAAACTGGAGTTTCTACACTTTCGTCCATACAGTGCTTCGAACGGGGTAGCTTCAATGCTTGAATGATAACTATTGTTATAGGAGAATTCAATTAAAGGTAAATGGTTGTCCCAGTTGCCTCCAAAATCTATCAAACATGCCCTGAGCATGTCTTCCAAGGTTTGGGATCGTCCTTTCACTTTGTCTGTCTGTTTGGGGATGGTAAGCTGTACTTAAGTTTAGTCGGGTCCCCATTGCTTTTGGAAACTGGTCCAGAAATGTGAAGTGAAACGACTATCTCTATCTGATACAATGGAGAGTGGAACTCCATGTAGAGATACTACCTCGTCTACTTATAACTTGGCTAATCTTTCCATGCTAAAGGTTTCCTTCATGGGTAGAAAATGAGCTGATTTGGTTAATCGATCCACAATTACCCAAATCGCATCATTACCCTTTCTGGTTTTGGGCAACTTAGTAACAAAATCCATTGTTATGAGCTCCCATTTCCATACATGCATTTCTAATTGTTGGAGTAATCCTGAAGGTTTCTGGTGTTCTGCCTTAACTTGTGAACAAGTTAGACACTTAGATACATATCTAGCTATGTCCTTTTTCATTCCTATCCACCAGAAGTTATTCCTTAAATCTTGGTACATTTTATTATTACCAGGATGTATGGTATACCTAGATTTATGGGCTTCTTCTAAAATCTTATTTCTTAAATTTCCTTGCTTAGGGACCCAAATTATTTTCTTATGGAATCTCCAAATTCCATAACTTCCTTGCTCTAATTCCTTTATTCGTCCTTTCATTCCTTCAGCATCATCCTTGATTGCTATTTCTTGAATGTTTTTCAGTTGCTCCATTAAATCTAACTGTAGATTTAGTCTAAGAGCACGAACTCGCTTTTGCTTTTCATGATACTTACGACTTAAGGCATCAGCTACTACATTTGCCTTTCCTTCGTGATATTGAATATCACAATCGTAGTCACTTAGAATCTCCATCCATCTTCTTTGCCTCATGTTTAATTCTTTTTGCCCAAATATGTATCTTAAACTCTTATGATCTGTATAGACAGTAAACTTGCTACCATACAGATAGTGTCTCCAGATCTTAAGGTCAAAAATTATAGCTCCTAATTCTAAGTCATGAGTCGTATAGTTTTCTTCGTGCTTTTTCAATTGTCTTGAAGCGTACGCAATCACCTTTTTGCGTTGCATTAGCATACATCCTAATCCTAACTTAGAAGCATCACAATAAACTTCAAAATCTTTTGTCCCTTCGGGTAAGGCAAGGATTGGGGTGTTTGTTAACTTTTGCTTTAAAATCCTAAAGGCCTCTTCCTGTCTAGGTCCCCATTCAAACTTAATTGTTTTACAGGTTAGCTTAGTTAATGGCACAACTATCTTAGAAAAATCCTTAATGAATCGTCTATAGTACCCAGCTAATCCTAGAAAACTTCTAACTTCCGTAGCTGATTGCGGGACTTTCCATTTGGTAATCGCTTCTATTTTGGAGGGATCTACGTGAATACCTTCATGATTCACCATGTGTCCTAAAAATTGTACCTCCTGTAGCCAAAATTCACACTTCGATAATTTGGCGTAAAGCTTCTCTTTTCTTAACAAAGTTAAAAGTGCATGCAAGTGTTCACAATGCTTGTCCTGACTTTTGGAATAAATGAGTATATCGTCGATGAAGACAATTACAAACCTATCCAAATACGGTTTACAGATTCTATTCATCATGTCCATGAATGCTGCAGGAGCATTTGTTAGTCCAAAAGGCATAACTGTAAACTCGTAGTGACCATACCTAGTTCTGAAAGCGGTTTTAGGTATGTCTTCTTCGTGTACCTTCAATTGATGATATCCGGAGCGTAAATATATCTTAGAAAAATATCTAGCTCCTTGCAATTGATCAAAAAGATAGTCAATCCTAGGCAATGGGTATCGATTCTTAATTGTAACCTTATTCAATTCCCTATAATCGATACACATTCTCATCGAACCATCTTTCTTCTTAACAAATAAAACTGGTGCTCCTCAAGGGGATGAACTAGGTTGTATGAATCCTTTACTGAGCAATTCATCTAATTGCTTTTTCAGTTCTAACATTTCAGTGGGTGCTAATCGATAAGGTGCCTTGGCTATTGGTGTAATTCCTGGAATTAGATGAATTCTAAATTCTACTTCCCTATCGGGTGGTAATCCGGGTAGTTCTTCTAGGAATACATCCGAGTATTCTGATACTACTGGAATTTCCTTAAGTTCCTTACCATTAGTACTAATGATTACCGAAATCATATACACTATTACTTGCTTTCGTTCATAACTAGCAACTTTCATTACTGAAATGAACTTCATTGGTTTACGCGGCTTATCCCCTGTAATCATAATTACTTCTCCGGTAGGTGCACGGATTTCTATGGAATTTTTATCACAGAGGATTCGAGCATGGTTGGCTACTAACCAATCCATTCCTAATACGACATCGAATCCAGCTAAATTCATGGGTAATAGGTTTGCAGAAAATTTATGACCTGAAAGTTCTATATTTTCTTTTTGCAAAACCGTATCTATGTTAATAGAGTTTCCGTCTGCCGTTTCTACCGTATAAATTTGCCTAAGTTTGGTTAAGGGTAGCTTAAGAGCTTGGCAGAAAGAAGTATTTACAAAACTTTGGTTTGCACCAGAGTCGAATAATACTTTTGCATAAACGTTGTGTACCAGAAACGTACCAGCTATTACGTCAGGAATCAGTTCAGCTTCCTGCGTGGTCAGTTGGAAGGCTCTTGCGTTCTTCTTGTTAGTTCCTTCAGCAGGTTTGGCCTTGTTATCTGCTGGTTTGACCAATTTAGGGCATTCTGGTCTGAAATGCCCAGCTTCTCCACAGTTATAGCAGATCTTTGTTTTCTTTCTGCACTCATCTTCACGATGTCCTAGAGCTTTGCAGAAGTTGCAGGTTTCATTGCATTTCCCAAAATGTTTTTTTTAACAGTTCCTGCAGAACGGCGGGGTGGAAGATTGCCCAGTTCCCTTTTTCTTGAAATTACTACTATTACCCACACGGAATCCTTGGGTAATCTTTTGGGCTAACTCCTTTTTCCTGTTTTCTTCCATCGTACGCACCAGTCCGTCAGTCAAGGTGTTGGCTAATTCCACCGCATCATCGATTGTGCGGGGTCTCGCAGCTTTGACGATATCACGGATCTCGCTAATCAAACCCCAGATATAGCGAGAAATAAGTACCGGTTCTGGCGAAGCCAGGGTTGGTACAATTCTAGCATACTCGAAGAAAGTCGAAGTATACCCTCGACAGTCTACCTCCACCATCCGGTGGTTCAGGAACTTATTTGCCATTTGTTCTTTTTCATATTCGGGACAGAATTTTCTTTCCACCAGACTTTTAAATTCTTCCCAATTCATGGCATAAGCCACATCGCTTCCCTTGGCTTGTAGTACCGTATTCCACCATTCTAGGACCCCTTCTTTAAAAAGATGTGAAGCGTACATGACCTTGTCTTCCTCAGAACATTTACTTATTTTAATTACTGCTTCAGTTTTCTCTAACCAACGCAGTGCTGCAGTTGCCCCTTCATTGCCTGCAAATTCGATTGGTTTACAGGCAAGAAATTCCTTGTAAGTGCAACCAGGCGTTGCAGTTTTCATTTTCTTAAGGAACGGGGCTTGCATCCCATCATTATCGTTATTATTATTGTTGCCGCATCCATTTACACTATTACTGAAATTGTCGCCGTGAGTACGTTTGCTGGGAATAATTGGTTGAGGTTCAACTGGATTTCGGGCAGCAGCAAGGATTGCTGGAATAGCATTTGCTATTCCCTGGGCAACGATGTTTTCTATATCTTGTCGGTTAAGAAAGTGATCTTCATTGTTTTGCTCGGATTGATTAACCTCGTTAACTGGTTCATTACCAGCATGTTCCATCTGGTAATTAATAATATATATAAGTTATTAACATAAAATAAATAACAACCAAACACAATAAAACAATCACACATAATCACGTTAACACGTATAGCCAAAATTGTCGACTTTGCGACTTCCATATTTTATATATTTTAATAAAATATATACGTGTTAATAACAATTTTGGCTATACGTGTTAACGTGATGACTCGCTTGTATTTCCCTGCTGATAAAACCTTTTTAATCACCCTTAATACTGTATATTATAACAATGTGTCGTTTTGTGCAACTTGGATGACTCGCCAGTATTTCCCTGCTGATAAAACCTTTTTAAAACATGTTTCAGGTGATCTGCTGTGAATCTGTGATCCAGGAAAAAGTGTCATGTAGCACTACAAGCTTGAGGATGTGGCTCAATAAAATAAAGAAACATGTTTTTTTGTAAAAACATGGATTTCCCAATGAAATCACCTTTATTGTAAATTATGGGTGTTATCCCCAATTTATGAAATAAAATAATTGGGCAATTTCAAGTTTTAAAAGATCCTGTTAAACTTCCGCTGTCAACTCAATTAATAAATACCACGGGTTTCTGTCCCGCGGCTCCTGGACCGGGTAACACCGGGACGGGGGCCGTGACAAAAACCCTCACAACGACTGACAAAGTATAGCCCTGATTCGGGCAGCACTTAAACATCCATCGGATTGGTTTCAATCGATCGGATATTGAATCGTAGCAGCGATCGAGTTAATACCTTGCATCGTAGCAGCGTTTCCCTAATTGAAATCATGATTTTGAGCAGAATACTTCGTCTTTTGAAATGATTTTCGAACACAGATGAAAGCCCCATGCACAGGCTACTTATAGCAAGTTTTTGAGTTTTACGCGGCCAGCGTAAGCCTTAACAAGGCTTTTACGCGGCCCGCGAGAGACCCTAGTCTACGTGTAGGGCTGAAGTGTCATCAGTAGGGTTGCCACGCGTACGAAACGTGGCCCGGATCTCTTATCCGGTCAACTTTAAGTTGACGCGGCCCGCGTAAGGGTCTTCTTATGGTTTACGCGGCCCGCGTGAAAACCAAAAAAATTGTTTTCTTGGTTTTTCATGCACATTAGGGTTTCAGGGGTCCGGGTTTTCACTTACGGGTCGTTTTGGGGCATTTTTGCAGGTCCTTACAGTGAGGTTTTGATTATTAATGGCGGGTCGAGTGGGACTGCCAGGTGGGAACTGGGGAGGAACCCGGTAACGCGATTAATTCTCGTTTTGTTGTACAAAAGCCGAGGACGATACCAAGAATGTATCATTCGAGTGCAATTTTGGTTCGAGACGGGAGGGTTTTGGTTGGTGGGAGTAACCCGCATACGTATTATAATTTTACAAACGTACTTTTTTCCTACTAAATTAAGCCTTGAGGTATTTACGCCATCATATTTAGATCCGGGTCATCCAAGATCCGACCCAATATCATTTCACCCGTAACCCAAATCGAAATCCAATATGGCAAATAGATAGTTGTGCGGTTCACGGTTCAAAACCAGGTGGTTCTGAACCGTATCTTAGTAATAATGGTGGCACCTTCGTTTAACACACACTCATTTTCAATGAACCAAAGGTTGTTGGTTCTCGATGGCGGTAATGGAAATGCTGATTCGTATAATCAAAAGAGATTAGTTAGAGCTTTTAAGAATGAAAAAAAAAAACACAATTTGACTCCACTTGAATCGAAACAAAATATACAAAACATTCATAAAATAATCACGAAAACATATTATATTTGACCTAACTCATTTCATAAAAAAGTTTACGTCGAAACATACACCAACTCGAATTTATACCGAAACGTTCATAAAAATATGCACGTAAAAATGGTTTTCCAACGAAAACGTATTATATTTAACCTAACTCGTTTCCATGAAAAGTTTACGTCGAAACGTATGTAAATCGAATTTATTCCGACACGTACATAAAAATATGCATGTAAAAAATAGTTTTTCTTAAGTCAATGACGTATAGCAGTAAACTCAAAATAAATTATTAGTAAAAAACTTAATATATTAAATACATTCGTAAAAGCGCGCCAAGTAGCACTAATACCACACCATTGCCAGCGACCACCAACATCAGAAGAGCTCGTAAAATAAGATAAATAAAAAAAAGTAAAAAATAACACCTAAGGAAAAACATACTTAAAATCGTTGAACCACGCACGCCAGTTGCAGCGTGTTAATGCGAAGAAATCAGATATAAACGTAAAAGGTAGAAAAGAATAACTATGTCTATCTATTCTATGACCGTGCGTTGCGACGAACTTGTCAATGAAGAAAAATAGATGCATTGCGACTGGCCTGTCAAACGGGAGAAAACAAGCGTAAAAACGTTGAACTTCACACGCACGTTGCGTCGTTTTGACTCGCAAAATTTAGAATGAAACGTAAATCGAAAAACTTGCGAAAGATGAAAAAGTAGGGGGACCAAAATTGAAAATTAAAAAGTGTTGAGGTTGAATTGCAATAGATGAAAAGCTTTGGGTTAAAAGTAAAAAAGTCAAAGGCGTAAAGTGTAAAAGATAAAAAAATTTGGGTTAAAAGTGAAAAATACAATTTTTTTTTAAAATACTTCCAATACATATATTACAACAAATAATGCAACAAAATGTTAATAATTTAGAGTTTGGAAATTGTTTATTTGAGTAATCTTTATGTGCTACAAAAAAAAGACCCAAGTTAATTATGGGAATGGTCCACTCTCCGGGCCGAATTTGTACATGGGCCTTAGTGATAAAGAAAAGTTGGCTTACGTCTGGGCCATAGATGGGCCCGGTCGGCCATTACATACAATATATTTTAATCTATAAATTATTAAATTATGCAATTATATCTTTTTTTAACAAATTACACAAATGCTTATTAATATTTACTCCTAAAATTAACCTATTGATTGTTTTATAAGACTTAAATTAAATCTGCATCACTTCAGTAAAGAAAATTACTTGGTGGCACTAAGCCAAATTTCAATAGTGATAGTTAATTTCTTTTATCATTCATTTTGACCTATGAGTATTCCTATAAATGTTATGTTTCCTTTGTGGCAAATTGAATTTAATTAATTTAATCCGGTTGTTTTTGTCAATAATAATTTCAACTGAGTTTATTCTCGTTAGTAGTCCAAGATTTTGAAACATTAAATATAAAATTTGTTAATTTTTGTTCTAAATGATACCACCTAAAAAGAGTAAAGATAAAGAACAAAACGTGTAACTTACCCTAATTGTTAATGGTTACATTTATGATTTAATATACCACTTAGTTCTTAATATCCGAAAAGAAATTCGTCACGGAAATGGTCAATATTTATAGCACTTCTTTTATGTGAATTTTAAATTTTTATTTATTTTAATTCGTCCATTGTTGCCATTAACTAAATCCGGTCATTACTAAAAATATACTCAGTCTTACGATAAATATATAAAACATGTTATAAATTTTTAGAACATGATATTTTTACACAACTCGTTTTGATTGTGTTAATAATGAAAGTGATGTCATGTAAATGTGTGATAAGCGAATGATATAGAATATTCCATTCTTATAGCAATAGCAGCCACATCTTTGGATATTGCTCCTCTACAATTTTCTTTTCCTATATTCTTGTTGGTTGTGTTATTAGGGCATGGCGACCCCATAGACAGACGTTGATGTGGAGAAAAGATGATTAAGGTGAAAGTCAGAGTACAGATTCTTGAGAACCGCATATCAAAGTACTTTTGTTGTTCCGCATATTTGGGGTCTGGTGATTGTTGCAGCAGGCTGGGATGGACGGATTAGGACGTATCTAAATTACGGTTTACCCCTTCGGTTGTGAAACCTTAAGGCGCCATTTTTTGGTATATATATTTAAAAATAAATACACACATATATATATTTACCCGTTATGGTTTCTGAAAAAAAGAAACAGATGTGGATTTTTTTATTTTTTTCGCTTTGGGTTTTTTTTTTTTTTTTTTTTTTTTTTTTTTTTTTGAAAGGTAACCTTCATTCACAAGAACACGACGACCCAAGCTGGGCCGCCAAAACAAAACAACATTACATATTTACAAAAGAGATCCAATCCCTCCACTCTACGTCTTTATGTCTAGATCTATTTGAAAACCAAAAAAAACTAAGGGCCTTTATCTCGCTAATAATGTTATTTATACTAACTAAACCGTTTAAGAACTTGATATTGTTCCTAGTCCGCCAGATGGTCCAGCAAGTTACCATGATAATACCGTGAATCGCCTCCTTCTTCTCCGGAAACCCGCTGTCAATGTGATAGGTTAGAAGATCCCGAATCGAAAAAGCCCAAATATTGGGAATTTTGCACCAGCTGCTAATGGCGTTCCAAACATTTGAGGCGATGAAACACCCAATAAAGAGGTGATCTGCAGATTCGACATCTGTGGTACAGAGCGGGCATTCCGGATCGGAGATGACCACATTTCTTCTCATTAATGCTTCTGCAGTTGCCACTTTATCCATCTCCAATCTCCAACAGTGTATGTTGATTTTTGCTGGAACCCAAGCACACCAATCCATAATGAATGTGTCATCCTGCAGCAGATTACCAATCATCAGCTGTTTAACCGATTTGACCGAAAACACCCCATCATTATCCGGAATCCACTTCCACCGGTCTCTGTCGGGCGAGATTTGAACGTTGTCGAGGAGATTTTTTAACTGTTCCAGCCTAGCAACTCTACCTGTATCCGACAAACTGTTGTTCCAGTGCCACGAATACCGCTCCTCACTGTTCTGCGAGTTAAACCTATTTGCAACTGAGGTTCTTTTGTCCACTTCTAAGTTAAAAAGATCCGGAAAAGCCAACTTAAGTGGTTCATCTACAAGCCACACATCGTGCCAAAATGCAACTTCCTCTCCATTGCCAATCACTCCTTTCATGAAATTCTGTTAATTCAGTTAAAACCCAATGTTAGACAATGAAGGTTTAGCCTTTTGTTGAACAGAGCATCATCATCATACTCAGTCAATCCCACCAATAGCAAAGCTAAGGTAGGGTCTGAGGAGGGTAAGATGTAGACAGCCTTACCTCTACCCGTTAGGAATAGAGAGACTGCTTCCAGTGAGATGAGACCCCCGGCTCGATAGTAGTTTTGCATCAAGCCTTGGACATAAGGCACATAACACTCAGCAATTAAGACAAAGGCCGATTAGTGCATGTACTCCCTTGTTGAACAGAGCATGTTATTGTTAAAACACCAAATTTAAGCTGAGAAATGAAAGCAAAGATTTTTTTTTACTTCGTTTTGTAAATATTTGGATTTTGTAGTTTCAATTTCAAAGTAACGAGTGTTTTTGGCTTGATTGAGGTAAGTTGGTCAAGATAAGGGGGCGCTACAGGCATTGAGGGGGATTTATCCCATATCCTGCAAGTTAAGGGAGGACGTGATAAAGCCCCCTGACTGACGTGGATCCTACGTGGCGCTGACGTGTCCTGATAAAGCCCCTAGGAGCTTTATCCCACACCCCATAGCCTAAGGGTGTTCGATAAGTCTTGTGGCAAATGTGATTGGAAAGAGATACCATCCGGGTTGGTTAACTGGAGGTGGTATGCTACTAATCATGTGTTGCCCGACGGTCGCCAGATTGTGATTGGCGGCCGTCAGCAGTTTAACTACGAGTTTTATCTGAAAACAATGTCTTCGGATACAGCTTATAGTTTGGCGTTTTTAGTGCAGACTAATGATCCGGTTATTGAGAATAACTTATACCCTTTTGTGTTTCTTAACACGGATGGGAATTTGTTTATTTTCCAGCGAATATCCGCGCGATTTTGTTTGATTATTCGCGGAACCAAGTTTTGAAAACGTTTCCGGAGATACCTGGTGGTGAGCCGGGGAACTATCCGAGCATTGGGTCGGGTGTACTACTTCCGATGCGGGTTGTACAAGGGAAAGTAGCGGTGGTTGAGGTTTTGATTTGTGGGGGTGCGTCGAGGGGTGTTCAAGATCGGATTATCCGTTTTTCGGATATCCGAAAACCGGATATCTAAAAATTTCGGATAGTGAATATTGATATCCGAATCCGTATCCGAAACTTCGGATATCCGATTTTCATATATCCGAAATTTCGGATACGGATTCGGATACCCAAACGCATATCCGAATTTATAAAAAAATGGAAAAATATGTTTCGTGTATAGATTAAAACTAAATTTATATTCGATTTTCCAAATTTCCAACATTGAAAACTAAAAACAATCATAAATTCACACGAATACAATTATTTACTAATTTTTACAATACTTCAAACTAAATATAATGCTCATATACTATATATATTTATAAAAAAAATAATTAGTTTTCGGATATCGGATAATCGGATTATCCGAAATTTTTGAAATTCATATCCGAATCCGAAAATTCGGATTATCCGGTTCTCAGATATCCGAATTTTCAGATATCCAAAATTTCGGATATTTCGGATACAGATTTTCGGATATTTCGGATTCGGTTTCGGATCCGGATTTTTTTTAACACCCCTAGGTGCGCCTAAAGGGGCATTTGTGAATGCTAACAATGGGAAATTTGATGGAGCATTGAAAAGTTGTGGGCGAATTAAGATATCCGATCCGGAACCAAAATGGGTCATGGAAAATATGCCTTCTGGTCGGGTTACGGGTGATATGGTACTGCTACTGAACGGTGAGGTTTTGATTATTAATGGCGGGTCGAGTGGGACCGCCGGGTGGGAACTGGGGAGAAACCCAGTTTTTAACCCGGTAATATACCGACCGAGTAACGCGATTAATTCTCGTTTTGTTGTACAAAAGCCGAGCATGATACCAAGAATGTATCATTCGACTGCAATTTTGGTTCGAGACGGGAGGGTTTTGATTGGTGGGACTAACCCGCACACGTATAATAATTTTACAAATGTACTATTTCCTACTGAATTAAGCCTCGAGGCATTTTCGCCATCATATTTGGATCCGGGTTCATCCAAGATCCGACCCAATATCATTTCACTCGTAACCCAAACCAAAATCCAATATGGCAAACAGATAGTTGTGCGGATCACAGTTCAAAACCAAGTGGTTCTGAACCGTATCTTAGTAATAATGGTGGCACCTTCGTTTAACACACACTCATTTTCAATGAACTAAAGGTTGTTGGTTCTCGATGGCGGTAACACAAGGAGTGTCGGGAAACTGACTTACGAAGTTAACGCGACGGCACCACCGTCTGGACACATTGCACCACCAGGGTATTATATGCTATTTGTGGTACATCAAGATTATCCAGTTTTCAGATATCCGAAATTTCGGATATTTCGGATACGGATTTTTGGATATTTCAGTTTCGGATCCGGATTTTCAGATATTTCAGTTTCGGATCCGGATTTTTTTGAACACCCCTAGGTGCGCCTAAAGGGGCGTTTGTTAATGCTAACAATGGGAAATTTGATGGAGCATTGAAAAGTTGTGGGCGGATTAAGATATCCGATCCGAAACCAAAATGGGTCATGGAAAATATGCCTTCTGGTCGGGTTATGGGTGATATGGTATTGCTGATGTAACATCCCAAAAATGGGGTTTGATAATTTAAACCCGGTTAATATAAAGGAACGGGTAAATTACCGTTTGGAGTAAAAGTGAACCCGTAATGAATATTAACTAGGAATAATTAACCTAGTTGAATATTAGTATCGTTGGTATTAAACGAAGGGTTGTAGCCTTAATTAATTAAAACGAAACATGAGGGACCAAAGTGAACAACTTGAAAGTTGTTTTATTAAAAGAAAATAACACACACACATACACACACATCGTGTGTGTGTTCTGTACGTGATCAGGGGAAGGCTCTAGAGAGCCAAACCCTAGTTCATCATATATCATCCAATTAAAGGATGAATCAAGGCTCAAATTCAAGAAGGAACATGAATTAACGATCACCCAAGTTAGGGGATCATAAGGTATGTTAAATTTTGATGTTTAATGAAGTTGAGAAAT
>JARYGA010013291.1:0-32765 GCA_030545235.1 Helianthus tuberosus | reverse complement strand
TGATTTCACTTACGAAATAGTGTTTAAAACTAGTAGATCTACGGATCTACAAGCGGTATTTTCAAAGAACCAAGTATCAAAGAAACCATGTTTTCTAAAGACGGATCTTACACTAACACGAATGATTTTTAGAACACACAAGTGTTTAAACACTTGTGTAGCACACACTTTCGACAAAATAACTATTTTTGAAAATGATGACGAGAAGTTGTAAAGATGGAATTTCTTTAAAAACGGGGTTTTTACGAAACCGGATTGATTTATATAAAGATCCGCTTAAAGTATTGGGATTTACATCATATTTTGAAAAACCACAAGTTCATGTATTTTTGCGATCTACATCTGTTTTGACTAGTTTGATGGTTTGATTAATGCTTATTGTTGATTGAGAAAATTGTTGGTTTGATTTGTAAAAGAAAATGATACGCTTGAAAGCGTGGCCACCTCCAGTTACAGAGGAAACTCTGGCGAAATTTTTCTAAAAAACCTAACACTTAGAATTATTTTCACCATAAGTGTTAGAGATACTTTTCGACTTGTTTTCAAATTATAGATTTCGCCACGACTTTATTTACAAAACATCGGAGGTGGGATTTCACAAAATAAAACTTGGTAAATATATATTTAGTATATATTTTTCATAAAGTCACTTGATATGTGTTTATGATTATTTTGTGAAAATACTAGTATTATTTTTAGGATAAAAATAATACTATCGAATGTTAATGGATCCAAAATAATACGAACGCCTTCGCGGTAAATATATAAGTTACACCGGTAATTATTATTACCACTCGATCATTAGAACGTAACTTACGCATTTTAAGAAAATATGACTTAACGCGTATTTTGTCAAAGTATTATTTTGGGAAATTTGTGTATTAGAAAATATAATATTTTTGAGAAGAATATTTATATTTTGGAGTTAAGTGAGACTTAATAATATATTTCGAACACACATGTATTAAATCCCCCATCCTTGGGAAGGAAAATGACTACCGAGTATACAAAAATATAAACACGAAATAGTTGCCTAACTATTTCCCAAAAACTTAAACCATAAAGCTAAGGCACGGCCGTCCGTCTAATAGAATCAGTACGTGTAGGTCGTCACATAGCTGCTTGATTTAGAGGCATACTTGGTAGAGACGCACCACTGTGAGTTCATGTCCCCCTTTTCTCTTAACTGTTTTCAGTTTTCTAAACTGCGGGGGTGAAATACATGTTACTTTGATTACAAGTACTTTATACATGGTATGGTTAGCGTAAGGAGGTTTACTACTTAGATCATGTGAGTGGGTAGGCGGGAACTGGAGGCCATTAATCCTCATTGTAGGACCGAGGGACGTAAGCGGTAGATCTATCTGGGTGTAGCGAGCCCAACTCCAGGTCCAACAGTACGGACCTTGGGGTGACTTTGTGCCCAACGCAAAATCGCTAGGTTTGAGTCTTCCTACTTGCACTTCACACATATCAATGGCCTTGCAAACCATTGGTGATCTCTTTTTCCTTATTTGCTACATACCAGGATTTTTATATATACAAAGGTTTATTTACTCACTTACACATGAACTCGCTCAACATTATTGTTGATTTTTCAACTTACATGTATTTCAGGGAATTAAAGATCTGGCGCGGTATGTTATGTTTTCCCGCTGCATATGGGTTCCGAGGTCATCCCGGTTTAGGAAATGTGACTTTTTCCTAGACGAGTCACAAATCTTAAACTGCGTTTTATTCATGTTGATGTTTATGTCTTTCAAAACAATGTTTTATGTTTTGGTGTTGTAGTCCCTAAGACAATGTTATGTTACTTCGGTTTTAAAACTTAAATCTATGGATGATCTTGCATGGTTTTATTTCATATAGCTTTGTTATGGTTAAGCTATGGTATTAAGAAGTCACACCAAATTAACCACGCTTCCGCAAAGCCAGGGTGTGACAGCTTGGTATCAGAGCTCTGATCATAGCGAACTAGGATTCCTTCTCGAGTCTAGACTATGATCACTAGGGCTCTCACGAAAACATTTTTACACTGCATACCACTTAAGTCCAGATCCAAAACGTTTTTACAAACAAATGTTTAGCACATTTTATTTATTATTTATAGGCGCAGTCTTGGAGGCTGAGGCTCGGTCTTGGAGGCCGAGGCTCGGTCTGGGAGATCGAGGTAGTTGGCTAGTGGGACTAGGAGAATTGGCTAGTGGGACTAGGAGAATTGGCTAGTGGGACTAGGAAGAGCAGTCTGAGAGGCTGGGAGGCTAGTGGGACTAGGAGAATTATTTGAATGCTTACTTGGTGACTTATGTGATTATTTGATTGTATGATTGACTGTTTGTGCATGTTTGTGTTTATGTTACAAACACCATGGACACCTCTGGCACAGGTGATTCAGACACCACAGGCCCTAGACCTATAGTATCAGACGACCTAGAGTCTTCAGAGCGCGAGGTCCACACCTCCGACGTTACTAGCACGGACGAGGACGACTTTCAGCCCTTTGCCTTACCTGATGGTGCTGATGAGCTCGCTGATGGCCCTTTGGCCGGGGACCTACCGTTAGTGGAGATCCCTGCTCCCATACCTTTGGCTTCATATCCTGCTTACGATTTACTCCTCGACGCCGACGACGAGGTCGATCTGTTTGATGACGAGCCCTTAGAGGATGAGGTTCAGGGCGAGGCCCTTCTTCCTGCTGGAGATCTTTTGTTGATCGCAGATGCTCCCGCTGAGGAGTCACCTGCTCACTCTCCGGTCCCAGACTCTTTCGAGTCTGTGGCCTCCGCACCTTCACACACCCAGAGTGCGCAGCACTTCTCACATGGATTAGATCCCGACCAGGCATCCTCTGTTGCCCCTATTCCTAGTTTTGCTTTTGACCACGATGATGTGGAGGATTCCGATTCTGTTTTTCCCACATGATTCGACCCAGATGAGGATATAGAGTTTATACCCATGGATCAGCCTATGGAGGATCCAGTTGACCCAGTTGATCCCATCGACCCACTTATTGCTAATGCACCAGTTGACCCTCTTGTTGCACCTCACCATGATCCTATGCCAGTTCAGTTTGATCGAGCACTTTTTGAGGCACAGATTGACCCACGAGATGAGCACGCCCAGCATGGGTGGATTCCTGCTGACGATGAGGTTCCACCTATTCCCCCTCAGATCACTAATACCCGTCACATTGATACCTCCTTTTCATTTCCTCGGTTTACACCTCCAGCACGACCTGGAGAAGGTTCTTCGGCTCACCCTTTTGGACATGTACCGGTATCTATCCCTGCTATACCACCGTCTGCTACTTTTCCCCCTGTTTCTCCATTTCATGTGGCACCTTTTGATCCCACCAGTGAGCCGTTTCTCTGGGCGTCACCTTTTGCATGCCACCGACCGACCCCTACCATTCTTTCCATATGGGGTATACTATTGAGGACGTTCTGATGTCTTTTATCGCCCAGCACGAGGCACACATGCAGCGCATTCAGGAGCTTGAGAGAGCCCAGCCGCCGCCGTGTCAGTGCCAGGGTCAGACCCACCCTGTTTCTTCGCAGCACTCTCGACCTTTACCACCAGACTATGCTGCACGCCTTTTGGCACTTGAGCAGCAGGTTGCTTCTTGGTTGCGTACCCAGAGAGCCATGGAGGAGGACTGGCTCCATTTGCGTCGCTTGTTTTACACTCACTTTCCCCCTCCTCCACCACCATCCGTGTAGAGCTCTTCAGTACTGTATAGGTAGACATTGGTGAGAAGACGGCGAATGCTTTTGACTGCACAGCATTTTTGGAGACTACATTATGATTCTGACTTTTGTCGACATGTAATTGATGTATTGACACTGATTTGATATAGTTTTTGGACTAGGGTGATGTAGCCCTTAGTCGACTGATGTTGTATGACACTGTGACGTACTTGTACGCTTACTATGTGGTCTCAATATATGGCAATCGCAGTATTCTCATCATATTGATGCTTGATTTAGTTATTTATATTCTATAACATGAGATGTTATGTGTTGAGATCGTTGAATACATACGTACACTCTACTTACTATGGCCTAACTGACGTAAACACATCTTTTAGAAGATGCCGCCGAGACGTCAAACGCCTACCAATGAGGCAGAACTCCAACAAATCATCGCTGCTGCCATCGCGCAATACGCCGCCTCGCAAGGAGGACCCAGCGGAAGCAGCTCAAACAACAATGGCAACAACAATCCACCTCATGGGTGCACCTACAAGCAGTTTCTAGACTGCAAACCGGTCAACTTTGATGGCACTGGAGGTGCTGTCGCCTTTGTTCGTTAGGCTGAGAAAACTGAATCTGTTCTTCGCATGAGCAAATGCGCACTAGATCAGTAAGTCACCTATATCTCGGGGCTATTCTTGGATGGAGCCCTCTCTTGGTGGAATTTGCAAGTACAGACACTTGGTAAAGCTGCTGCCTACGCGCTAACCTGGACCGAACTGAAGGAACTTATGCGCAAAAAGTACTGCTCTCGCGCGGAAATCCAAAGATTGGAAACTGAGTTCTGGCATTTGAAAATGGAAGGTCCAAAGATCGCAGAATACGTTCAGAGGTTCCACGACTTATCGCATGTGGTACCCTACATGGTCACTCCGGAGTTCAAGCGGATTGAACGTTTCATTTGGGGATTAGCTCCTCAAATCATAAGCATGGTGACCTCATCCAAGCCTGCGACAATTACTGAGGCAATTGATTTGAGCGTGGCTCTCACTGAGGAGGCTATTCGCCTGAACAAGTTTGATGAGATCAAGACGAAGAAGGCAGAGACTCACGTCGAGTCATCAGGAGGTAACAAACGGAAGTTCTCGAACTTCAAGCAGGGCGCTAGTGTGGTTGTTAAGAAAGGAGAGCCAAGCACGCAAACTCAGGTTACAACTGGTAGTGGAAAGAAAGGGAAGGGATATATGGGCACCCAGCCCAAGTGCAACACCTGCCAACGTCATCATTCGGGCCGATGCGGGCCAAAAGTATGTGAAGCTTGTGGAAAGACTGGACATTTGAAGGATTCTTGTTGGGCTAGTGCTGGCCGGGGAGGCCAAGGAGGATTTGGGAATAGAAATATTAATCGTGGTGGTATTGGGAATCGCCCACAGGGGAACAATGGAGGAAACGGGAATCGAGGAAACAATGCGAATCAAGCTGGTAATGTGAACCAAAACAACAACCAAGCTGGAAATGGAGGTGGAAACGGGCAAAGACTTGGATGCTTTAACTGTGGTGATATCGGGCATTTTAAGAGGAACTGCCCAGAGTTAAACCAAGCCCGTGGAAGAGTGTTCCAAATCGAAGCGAGGGAAGCGCGCCAGGATCCCAATGTTGTCACTGGTACGTTCCCTGTAAATCAACGCTATGCATCCGTTTTATTTGATACTGGTGCCGATTATAGCTTCGTGTCGTTAGAATTTAAGGATATGCTTGGTTTAGCCGCTAATAAGTTAGATATTCCCTACTCAATCGAATTGGCTAATGGGAAGTTAGTAGAAGCCAACGAAGTTATCAGAGGTTGTGTGATCGAATTAGGAGAGCGTGAGTTTGCTTTGGATCTACTACCTGTCCAGCTGGGGAGCTTTGACGTGGTGGTAGGAATGGATTGGCTATCAAGTAACAAGGCTGAGATAGTTTGTCACGAAAAGGTCGTTCGTATCCCCACCGAAGATGGCGAAACAATTGTGGTTCACGGGGAGAAGCGTGATACGCCGTTGAGAGTTATCAGCTGCCTGAAAGCACGAAAGTGTTTGCAGAAGGGATGTGTTGCCTTCCTGGCACACATTGTGGATAAGAAGGCTGCTGAGCCGAGAATAGAAGACATCCCTGTCGTGAGGGAATATCCAGAAGTTTTCCCAGAGGACTTACCTGGACTGCCACCTCAGAGACAAGTAGAGTTCCGCATTGACTTAGTTCCAGGCGCCGCGCCTGTGGCTAAGGCACCTTATAGACTTGCTCCGTCTGAGATGCAGGAACTGTCGACACAACTTCAAGAGTTGTTAGACAAGGGATTTATCCGACCAAGCTTCTCGCCTTGGGGAGCTCCAGTTTTGTTTGTCAAGAAGAAGGACGGTAGTTTTCGTATGTGCATTGACTACCGAGAGTTGAACAAGCTGACGATCAAGAATAGATATCCTCTGCCAAGGATTGATGATCTGTTTGATCAACTGCAAGGCTCAAGCTTTTATTCAAAGATCGACTTGCGATCTGGATACCATCAGTTAAGGATACAAGAGGAGAGTATCCCGAAGACAGCCTTCAGAACTCGTTATGGACACTACGAGTTCCTTGTTATGCCGTTTGGGTTTACAAACGCACCTGCAGTCTTTATGGACTTGATGAATAGAGTTTGCAAGCCGTACTTGGACAAGTTCGTGATTGTGTTTATCGACGACATCTTGATTTATTCAAGAACAAAGGCTGAGCACGAGCAGCATCTAAGAGCTATTTTGGAGCTGCTAAAGAAGGAACAGTTGTATGCCAAGTTCTCTAAGTGCGAGTTTTGGCTACGTGAAGTCCAATTTCTTGGACATGTGGTGAATGGAGATGGAATGCATGTGGATCCAACCAAGATCGAAGTGATCAAGAATTGGGAAACGCCAAAGATGCCAACCGAGATTCGACAATTCTTGGGTTTGGCTGGCTACTATCGAAGGTTCATTGAGGATTTTTCAAAAATCGCTCAACCTTTGACGCTCCTCACGCAGAAAGATAAGAAATTTGATTGGGGAATCAAACAGGAAGAAGCGTTCCAGATATTGAAGGATAAGCTCTGCAATGCGCCAATCTAAGCACTACCGGAAGGTACAGATGATTTCGTGGTATACTGTGACGCCTCACGTCAAGGATTGGGTTGTGTGTTGATGCAACGCCAAAAGGTTATTGCTTACGCATCGCGTCAATTGAAAGTGCACGAAAAGAACTATACCACACATGATTTGGAGCTAGGCGCAGTGGTATTTGCATTAAAGATCTGGAGACACTACCTTTATGGTACAAAGTGTACAATCTTTACAGATCACAAGAGCCTACAGCACATATTCAATCAGAAGGAGCTGAATATGTGGCAGAGACGATGGGTGGAGTTGCTGAACGATTACGACTGCGAGATAAAGTATCATCCAGGGAAGGCGAATGTGGTCGCCGATGCCCTAAGTCGAAAGGAGAGGATCAAGCCCATAAGGGTTAGGGCTTTAGAAATGATTATCCGAACTGATCTTTCCTTGCGCATTCGTGCCGCGCAGAGAGAAGCTCTCAAGGAAGGAAACTGTCACACCCACAAAATCCACCTGTGGAATACCACCGCTTGGAGGCGTGACTGACCAGGATCCAGCCACCAATCATATTGAACAAGCATATAAGTAGTTATAAAATCCAACCAACACAATTGGTGTTCAAACATAACATAGTTAAGTTGCAAGCGGAAGCATAAGTCTTAAATCAAAACATAAGTTTAATTGTTTCAAGTTTAACATGGCACACAGCCGTCCATGTCCCACAACGACTCTCTTCCATGCAAGCTCCAGCTAAGTACCTATTGTCCTGCAAAGCATGTAGTAACGAGTCAACAACAAGTTGAGTGAGTTCACGGTTGGGTGTTCGTTTTAAGTTGTTTCGAAAACAGTTTCCTTTATCCGGCATCCTGCCGTGGGGGTTACCCCATAGTTAAAAACGTGACTTGTTTATTCCCGGTTACTCTGGCAATCCAGCCGTGGGGGCTACCCCGTGTTAGTTATCTGGCATTTCGGTCGTGGGGGCTACCCCATGTATACACTAGACTCGTTACCATATCGACTGCTGACTGTAGTCATGTTTATGTGCCCTGAAACTGTCAATGTCTATCATCATTGACGTGCCCCAGATCCATTAGTTCACGCCCGTCCTCTGCGGCATGGTGTGAGTTTTGTCAGACCTAAATAGCGCTATCTAACTAATGACCCGCTCGCCATTGGCCCGGCGATTAAGTCGATATAAAAGGAGGGACTTCGTGATAGAGTTTTGGTCTAGTACGAGTTATCTGTCCGTGAGGACGAGGAATTACATTCCTGAACCATTGCTGTCCTACCCAAGGAGGACGAGGAACCCATGTTCCTTAACCCCAATTCCCGACCCCTGGGAATCCCATGCTTTGTAGAGGGTGTGAACTCACCTTGGTTTGCTCGGCGGATACACAGAAAAGTCAAACAAGCAATATTGTGGTCACTCACGTCCTATCATAGATGTATCATACAAATCAGGTTCGTATTCAAGTAGTACACGTATGTTTCTAGCATATTGCATTCAAGTATCATTCATGGCAGCCCAAACAACATTCACATTCAATAGTAACACATAAGGTCCATGCCTTAGGCCCAAAAGTCCGGCCCAATCACCTAAGCCCGAAATCATGCAAGTCCAATTCAACGTGCACAAGTGTGTGGTCTCGAGTCGAGACTGTACGGTCGCTGCTCGAGACTGTGCGGTCTCGAGTTGTAGCCCACAAGGTTTCGAGTCGCAACTAAGGTGATCTCGGGTCCATGAGGTGGTCTCGAGTCGCAACTGGACTCGCAAACATGGTCTCGAGTCAAGATGTTTGGGTGTTGATCAAGTGTGGTCTCGAGTCGCAACTGGACTCGCAAACACGATTTCGAGTTGTGCTGTTTTAGTCTCGAGTCGAGACTATGGGTTCTCGACTCGCAACCTGTGTCGCAACCGGGGATCTCGACTTGTCCTGTGGTGGTCTCGAGTCGAGACAGAAGGTTTCGGCTAGGGACATTTGCTGAATTCCACATTGTACTAGACCAATGGGATTTCACTGTTGTGATTTTATGTACTATCCAATAACAATGCACTAACATGTCCCCTTGTCTAGTTAATTTCTAAAATGGATCAAACATGGCAATTTTCAAATATCATAACACATTCATAACACATTCATCATGTTCTTCAAATATTCAAGTAGTTCATCATATCATCATTCATATGAACCTTAATCAAACAAAAATCATGAACAACACTTAGACATATAACCGGATTTTTGTTCTTGATTACTAACATGCACCCTATGATATCAACACAATGAATTATCCTAACCGTGAACCTACCACAACCAACTACAAGCATTCGGTTTCCATTCATTAATCAATCCAACTTGTATCAACATCAAAACCCATATAGAGCCGATAATACTCATTCATAGTCAAGCATCCATTACTTATCTTAACATAATCCATACATTATCATACAATCATCATCATCATCCGAAATAAACACATATCATGCATTATTTACCTATAACATCGCACATCAACCTTTAATCATGAAAATACATGTGCTTGCAAAGGAATCACTAACCGGTTAAAGGGTATGAGTTCAAAGGTGTGAATGAAGCTCCCAAGTGGGTGTGTACGAGTTGATCCGAGAGTCCTTGTGGTCACCGGTTTGGATCCGAGAATGAAGGAGAGGAAATGTTGTGGTTTAGGGTTTTAGGGAGGGAGAATGGAGAGTGTGTGTGTGGTTTGTCCAAAGAATGGCAAGGTTAGCATCACTAAGGGTTATATACTTGTCCACATGGTGCACCCTAATGGGTTTCGGTTGGGTTAAATGGGGTGCGTGGCCCATCCGGCCCAAGTGTTACTGTTTACTCGAGACCACATGGTCTCGAGTCGGGTTCTTGGTTCTCGGCTCACATAAACCTATACACATACTATACATACAAGCATATACACATAACACATAATCGCATAGAATGTTCGCTTATCATTAAACCAACATAGTTAACTAGTCACACGTTTAAGCATGTTACATCGAGATACAAATAAAAGGTTCTAAATTTTGAGTTGTCACATCATCCCCAAGTTGAAAGAAATTTCGTCCCGAAATTTGGTAGGCACTCACTGAGGAAGCTAGTTAAGTTGTATGGTTTTCCCGGTTTTCCTGGGGTGTCACATCCACCCCCCGTTGATCTGGAATTTCGTCCCGAAATTCCGTAGCTTCAGCCTCAGTAGTGGGTGTACTGTTTGCGAACAGTTGGGGATACTTTTGTTTCATATGATCTTCGCGCTCCCAGGTGAACTCTGGGCCGCGACGTGAGTTCCAACGAACTCGAACGAGACGTATTCTAGTGCTCTTGAGGACCTTAACATCCCGGTCCGTGATTTCGACTGGTTCCTCGACGAATCGTAACTGTTCGTCGATAGTGAGTTCCTTCAGAGGAACTACGTGGGTCTCATGTGACAGACATTTCTTCAGATTCGACACGTGGAAAACGTTGTGAACTGCACCGAGTTCGGCTGGTAAGTTCAGTTTGTAGGCCACCCTGCCTATTTTCTCAATGACTTCGAAGGGTCCAACGTATCGTGGGTTAAGTTTTCCGCGTTTACCAAAACGAACCACACCCTTCCAGGGTGAAACTTTGAGTAGTACCCGCTCCCCAACCTGGAGCTCAAGCGGTTTCCTGCCCTTATCGGCGTAGACTTTCTGTCGGTCACGAGCTGCCGCCATGCGTTTTTGTATTTGAGCAATTTGTTCGGTTGTGTCTACCACATGTTCCGGACCAGTGATCTGACTATCTCCCACCTCTGCCCAACAAAGAGGTGACCGGCATTTGCGTCCGTACAATGCCTCAAACGGAGCAGCTTTAATGCTGGTGTGGTAGCTGTTATTATATGAGAATTCCACAAGTGGCAGATGCTTTTCCCAGCTGTTGCCAAAGTCGATTACACATGCACGAAGCATGTCTTCTAAGGTTTGAATAGTGCGCTCGGACTGCCCGTCCATCTGAGGGTGATACGCTGTGCTCATGTCTAATCGTGAGCCAAAGGATTTGTGCATTGCTTGCCACAGCTCTGAAGTAAATCATGCATCTCGATCCGAGATAATAGAGGTGGGCACCCCGTGCCTCGAGACAACTTCCTTGAGGTATATTTCTGCAAGCGTGGAGAATTTATCCGTCTCCTTGATGGCCAGGAAGTGTGCAGATTTCGTAAGTCGATCCACGATTACCCAAATAGTATCGTTCCCGCGCTGGGATCTAGGTAGGCCAGTAACAAAATCCATGGAAATTTGCTCCCATTTCCATTGTGGTATCTCTGGTTGTTGGAGTAGGCCTGAGGGTTTCTGGTATTCAGACTTGACTCTCGCACAAGTCAGACACTTGCTGACGTAAGTTGCAATGTGGGCTTTCATGCTAGGCCACCAATACGTGGTTTTGATATCGTGATACATCTTGTCTGATCCAGGGTGTACTGAGTAGCGAGACTTGTGTGCTTCGTCCATCACAAGCTCTCGTAAGTTGCCATAGAGTGGGACCCAAACGCGTCCCGTTACGTAGTAAGGACCGTCTCCCTTCTGTTCTAAGCGTTGCCTTGATCCGCGTAGGGCTTCAGCCCTGACGTTCTCTGGTTTCAGTGCTTCTATCTGAGCGTCTCGTATTTGGGAAGGAAGACTAGAATGTATTGTGAGTTGTAAAGCTCGCACGCGCTTAGGTGCAATGTCCTTCCGACTGAGGGCGTCAGCCACAACATTGGCCTTGCCCGGGTGATACCTGATTGAGCACTCGTAGTCATTCAGTAGTTCGACCCATCGTCGTTGTCGCATGTTCAGTTCCTTCTGCTTGAAGATATGTTCGAGGCTCCTGTGGTCGGTGTAGACGGCGCACTTGGTACCGTACAGGTAATGCCGCCATAACTTAAGAGCAAAAACAACAGCTCCCAGCTCTAAGTCGTGCGTAGTGTAGTTCTTCTCAGGAACTTTAAGTTGGCGTGAGGCGTAGGCTATAACCTTATCTCGTTGCATCAATACACAACCAAGACCTTGAATTGATGCGTCGCAGTAAACCACAAAGTCGTCAGTGCCCTCAGGCAGTGAAAGGATAGGCGCGCTGCAAAGTCTATCCTTTAGATGTTGAAATGCTAATTCCTGTGCGCTTCCCCAGCGATAAACAATGCCTTTCTGCGTTAGCGAGGTGAGAGGCTGTGCAATCTTAGAAAAATCCTTAATGAACCTCCTGTAGTAACCTACCAATCCCAAGAATTGGCGTATTTCCTTTGGTGTACGAGGTGCAGGCCAGTTCTTAATCGAGTCTACCTTGGATGGATCAACGTGAATCCCATCCTTGTTTACCACGTGGCCTAGGAAATGGACTTCTCGAAGCCAGAAGTCGCATTTCGAGAACTTTGCATAAAGCTGTTCTGTTCGAAGGAGTTCTAGATTAAGTCGTAGATGCTGTTCGTGTTCCTCCCGACTCTTAGAATAGATCAGGATGTCGTCGATGAAGACTATAACGAACTTGTCTAGGTAAGGCTTGCACACTCGATTCATCAAGTCCATGAAAACTGCTGGTGCGTTTGTCAGCCCAAAAGGCATGACCAAAAACTCATAGTGTCCGTAACGTGTTCTAAAAGCCGTTTTGGAGACGTCCTCTTCTCGGACTCTCAGCTGGTGATATCCCGATCTCAAATCAATCTTTGAATAATAGCTCGACCCCTGCAGCTGGTCGAACAAGTCGTCAATACGCGGTAGAGGGTAGCGGTTCTTCACTGTCACCTTGTTGAGTTCCCGGTAGTCGATGCACATTCTGAAGGTACCGTCCTTCTTTTTCACAAATAGTACTGGAGCTCCCCAGGGCGATGAGCTAGGACGAATAAAACCCTTATCCAAGAGTTCTTGTAGTTGTGTAGAGAGTTCTTCCAACTCTGATGGAGCTAAACGATAAGGTGCACGAGCTATAGGCGCAGCTCCAGGAGCTAGTTCTATCTGAAACTCGACTTGGCGATGAGGCGGGAGACCAGGTAATTCCTCGGGGAATACCTCCGGATAGTCGCGTACAACTGGAAAATCTTCTATCTTCTTCTCTCTTTCCGAGGTGTCAGTAACGAGAGCCAAAATGGCAGTGTGGCCCTTTCGCAAGCACTTCTGGGCCTTAAGAAGGGAGATGTCGTTCTCAACGGCACTCCTCTTGTCGCCACGAATCATGAGAGGTTCACTACCGGAACCTGGAATACGAACAATCTTCTCGTTGCAAAGAATCTCTGCTCGGTGTTGGGATAACCAATCCATCCCAATGACAACGTCGAAACTACCCAAGACGATGGGAATAAGGTCGATAGAGAAGGTCTGGTTAGCAAGAACAAGTTTACACCCCTGGACTACGTGTGTGGCTTCTAAACCCTTACCATTTGCTAGCTCTACAGTGTGCTTGTTGTTCAAAGGTGTTGGAATACGCTTAAGCATTTGGCTAACTTCTAGTGACATGTAGCTAGTATCGGCACCCGAATCAAATAATACTGAAACATAAAAGTCGTCGAGAAGGAACGTACCCGCCACAACATTGGGGTCATTCCTTGCTTCACCTTGGCCGATCACGAACGCCCGCCCCCTGGCGCCATTGTTGTTGTGGTTCCCATTGTTACCATTCCCCTGATTGTTGTTGTTGTTGTTCTGGTTCCTGTTCAGTTGGGGACAATCTCTCTTGAAGTGGCCTTCAGCTCCACACTGAAAGCATCCTTAGTTATCACCCTGCTGTTGCTGCTGCTGGCGCTGGTTCTGTTGAGCTGGCTGACGATTCTGATTGGCGGGGTATAGGCTCCTGCAATCCTTTGCAGCGTGACCAGGCTTGTTGCACCGATGACAGTTACCCCTGGTGCATGGCCCGCTGTGGTGCAGGCTGCAGCGATTGCATTTGGGGTGATTCCCTTTGTACCCACCATGGCTTTGGCCACCAGATGATTGTTGACTAGGACTCTTGTAGTCATCAGTCTTTCTCTGCTGAGACTGGGACTGAACAGAAGTCGACCCCTTACTTGAAGTTCCATCCCATTTCCGTTTGTTGTCACTAAGAGCACCTGAAGTAGTTGCCGCACCTATGCGCTTTGGTAACTTGTTTTGCTCCACCGCCTGGTCCGTGAGACGGTGAGCCAACTGAACAGCTTGCTGGTAGGTGGCGAGGTTCGCTGAAGTCACATGACTTTGGATTTCCGGCACTAAGCCCTGAAGAAATAGTTCGATGCGTTTGATGGGAGGATCCACCATAGTAGGACACAGAATTGCCAGTTCGTTCGACCTTTTCACATAAGCTTCAATTTCCGACCCCGTCATCTTGAGGTTGAAGAATTCTACCTCTAGTTTGTGAATTTCATCCCGACTGCAGTATTCTTCCTTGATCATCTCCTTAAAATTCTCCCATGGGGTGGCGTTGGCAGCAACCAACCCTAGCATTTGGACCTGAGCGTTCCACCATGTGAGGGCTAAACCCTCGAGAGTACCGGTAGCATACTTCACCCTACGCGCCTCAGGGCATTCACACATTTCGAACACAGATTCTAGTTTCTCAAACCAGTGCAGGAGACCTACTGCTCCTTCAGTGCCGCTAAAAGTAGTTGGTCGGCAGTCCATGAAAGTCTTAAAAGTGCACACGGGTGGCTGAGCATGCTGACCTATCGTGGGTGAAAGAAAAGACAGAGTTTAACACAAAGGTTGGTTCACGAGAGTAGGATTCTAAGGATCCCAGAATGAGTTCGGACTGCAGGATATACCTCCTGCGTGTGCAGCTGCAAGCGCTGCGGCAACTCGTTCGTTAATCAGAGCCGTCAACCGGGCTTGTGTCAGGTTAACGCGTCCAGACATGATCTTCATATCAAGAAGAACACGAGTGAGAGGGGTTCGCGAAAGTGCGATGTCAGAAGTGAGTAAGTGCACACGTGTTCAAGCAACAGTAGTTATACTAACCAAGCATACCATGAGCAATGTACTATGTAACTAACAAGTAGGCAATATATACACAGATTATATCACCTAGAATGTCGAGCCTTGCATGTGGAGTGAAGCGTCGTTGTGGACCGTAGAGCACTGTACAGGTTATAGTCTGGTTTTAACAAAACGTTTTCTCCTTTATTAAAACCAAGTTCTCTATAACCAATGGCTCTGATACCAATCTGTCACACCCCCAAAATCCACCTGTGGAATACCACCGCTTGGAGGCGTGACTGACCAGGATCCAGCCACCAATCATATTGAACAAGCATATAAGTAGTTATAAAATCCAACCAACACAATTGGTGTTCAAACATAACAAAGTTAAGTTGCAAGCGGAAGCATAAGTCTTAAATCAAAACATAAGTTTAATTGTTTCAAGTTTAACATGGCACACAACCGTCCATGTCCCACAACGACTCTCTTCCATGCAAGCTCCAGCTAAGTACCTATTGTCCTGCAAAGCTAGTAGTAACGAGTCAACAACAAGTTGAGTGAGTTCACGGTTGGGTGTTCGTTTTAAGTTGTTTCGAAAACAGTTTCCTTTATCCGGCATCCTGCCGTGGGGGTTACCCCATAGTTAAAAACGTGACTTGTTTATTCCCGGTTACTCTGGCAATCCAGCCGTGGGGGCTACCCCGTGTTAGTTATCTAGCATTTCGGCCGTGGGGGCTACCCCATGTATACACTAGACTCGTTACCATATCGACTACTGACTGTAGTCATGTTTATGTGCCCTGAAACTGTCAATGTCTATCATCATTGACGTGCCCCAGATCCATTAGTTCACGCCCGTCCTCTGCGGCACGGTGTGAGGTTTGTCAGACCTAAATAGCGCTATCTAACTAATGACCCGCTCGCCATTGGCCCGGCGATTAAATCGATATAAAAGGAGGGACTTCGTGATAGAGTTTTGGTCTAGTACGAGTTATCTGTCCGTGAGGACGAGGAATTACATTCCTGAACCATTGCTGTCCTACCCAAGGAGGACGAGGAACCCATGTTCCTTAACCCCAATTCCCGACCCCTGGGAATCGCATGCTTTGTAGAGGGTGTGAACTCACCTTGGTTTGCTCGGCGGATACACAGAAAAGTCAAACAAGCAATATTGTGGTCACTCACGTCCTATCATAGATGTATCATACAAATCAGGTTCGTATTCAAGTAGTACACGTATGTTTCTAGCATATTGCATTCAAGTATCATTCATGGCAGCCCAAACAACATTCACATTCAATAGTAACACATAAGGTCCATGCCTTAGGCCCAAAAGTCCGGCCCAATCACCTAAGCCCGAAATCATGCAAGTCCAATTCAGCGTGCACAAGTGTGTGGTCTTGAGTCGAGACTGTACGGTCTCTGCTCGAGACTGTGCGGTCTCGAGTTGTAGCCCACAAGGTTTCGAGTCGCAACTAAGGTGATCTCGGGTCATGCATGAGGTGGTCTCGAGTCGCAACTGGACTCGCAAACATGGTCTCGAGTCAAGATGTTTGGGTGTTGATCAAGTGTGGTCTCGAGTCGCAACTGGACTCGCAAACACGATTTCGAGTTGTGCTGTTTTAGTCTCGAGTCGAGACTATGGGTTCTCGACTCGCAACCTGTGTCGCAACCGGGGATCTCGACTTGTCTTGTGGTGGTCTCGAGTCGAGACAGAAGGTTTCGGCTGGGGACATTTGCTGAATTCCACATTGTACTAGACCAATGGGATTTCACTGTTGTGATTTTATGTACTATCCAATAACAATGCACTAACATGTCCCCTTGTCTAGTTAATTTCTAAAATGGATCAAACATGGCAATTTTCAAATATCATAACACATTCATAACACATTCATCATGTTCTTCAAATATTCAAGTAGTTCATCATATCATCATTCATATGAACCTTAATCAAACAAAAATCATGAACAACACTTAGACATATAACCGGATTTTTGTTCTTGATTACTAACATGCACCCTATGATATCAACACAATGAATTATCCTAACCGTGAACCTACCACAACCAACTACAAGCATTCGGTTTCCATTCATTAATCAATCCAACTTGTATCAACATCAAAACCCATATAGAGCCGATAATACTCATTCATAGTCAAGCATCCATTACTTATCTTAACATAATCCATACATTATCATACAATCATCATCATTATCCGAAATAAACACATAACATGCATTATTTACCTATAACATCGCACATCAACCTTTAATCATGAAAATACATGTGCTTGCAAAGGAATCACTAACCGGTTAAAGGGTATGAGTTCAAAGGTGTGAATGAAGCTCCCAAGTGGGTGTGTACGAGTTGATCCGAGAGTCCTTGTGGTCACCGGTTTGGATCCAAGAATGAAGGAGAGGAAATGTTGTGGTTTAGGGTTTTAGTGAGGGAGAATGGAGAGTGTGTGTGTGGTTTGTCCAAAGAATGGCAAGGTTAGCATCACTAAGGGTTATATACTTGTCCACATGGTGCACCCTAATGGGTTTCGGTTGGGTTAAATGGGGTGCGTGGCCCATCCGGCCCAAGTGTAACTGTTTACTCGAGACCACATGGTCTCGAGTCGGGTTCTTGGTTCTCGGCTCACATAAACCTATACACATACTATACATACAAGCATATACACATAACACATAATCGCATAGAATGTTCGCTTATCATTAAACCAACATAGTTAACTAGTCACACGTTTAAGCATGTTACATCGAGATACAAATAAAAGGTTCTAAATTTCGAGTTGTCACAGAAACCTTGAAGAAGAATATCTCCGTGGGATGGAGAAGCTACTGGTACCAAACGAGGAAGGAACGTTATGTTTTGAGAAAAGGATTTGGGTTCCTTTGTTTGGAGGTTTAAGGAAGCTTATTTTCGATGAAGCTCACAAGTCGCGGTACTCTATCCACCCTGGAGCGGATAAGATGTACCAGGATCTCAAAGATTATTATTGGTGGCCTAGGATGAAAGGCGATGTTGCTGTTTATGTGAGCAAATGTTTAACGTGTGCTAAGGTTAAAGCCGAATACCAGAAGCCTTCAGGACTTCTGCAACAACCTGAGGTTCCCAAGTGGAAATGGGAACAAATCTCAATGGATTTTATTACAAAGTTGCCAAGAACGCCAAGAGGCCATGACACTATTTGGGTAATAGTGGACCGATTAACAAAGTCAGCACACTTCTTACCTATCAGAGAGAAGGATAATACGAGCAAGTTGGCCGAAATTTACATGAGAGAGATCGTTACGCGCCATGGAGTACCTCTCTCAATCATCTCTGATAAAGACGGAAGATTTGTGTCAAGAATATGGCAATCCTTCCAAGAAGCTTTTGGCTCACAATTAAATCTGAGCACTGCGTTTCATCCGCAAACTGACGGTCAAAGCGAGCGAACGATACAGACTTTGGAAGACATGCTGAGAGCGTGTGTTATGGATTTGGGCGGTAGCTGGGACAAGCATTTGCCTTTGGTCGAATTTTCATACAACAACAGCTACCACACCAGTATTGGTGTCGCGCCATTTGAAGCCCTTTACGGACGCAAGTGCCGATCACCCCTATGTTGGGCTGACGCAGGTGATAGGCAGCTTGCTGGTCCCGAAATCGTCCAAGAGACGACAGACAAGATTGCGCAGATTCTAAAACGCATCGAAGCAGCTCGCCACAGACAGAAAGCCTATGCAGATCCAAACCGGAAACACTTGGAATTCCAAGTTGGAGAAATGGTTTTACTGAAAGTTTCACCCTGGAAGGGTGTGGCACGCTTCGGAAAGCGTGGAAAGTTAAATCCGCGCTACATTGGTCCTTTCAGAATTCTGGAAAGAATAGGACTAGTAGCATATAAGCTGGACTTACCTGCTGAACTCCATTCAGTTCACGATACCTTTCATGTATCCAACCTGAAGAAAAGTCCAACTCAAGATACCATTGCCGTTCCCATCGACGAGATTCATGTTGACGACACGCTCCATTTCGTTGAAGAACCGGTTGAGGTTACGGATTGGAAAGTAAACAAGACCCGCCGGAGCAGTGTCAAGCTCGTCAAAGTTCGTTGGAATGCCAGACATGGTCCTGAATACACCTGGGAGTGTGAGGACCGGATGAAAGAGAAATACCCCCACCTATTTCCTAAGAACCCTGCATCGACAAGCAGAACTTAAAATTTCGGGACGAAATTTTTCTAACGGGGGGAGAATGTGACAACCCTCACTAAACCAGGTATCCGTACGACTTAATTAATAATTAATTACTGCTTAATTACTGTGCTTGATTGAACTTGTGAATAAACTGCTACTTGAATACTGATACATGTACTCACTTGCATCATACTTTACTTGCTGTCACTACATTATTTACATGCTGAACCTTAGTGACAAACATGATGCACAAAAGCACAGTAGCACTATAAACGGATAACCTATTGAACATGCTGATAAGCCAGCATCAGGCAAACACTGCCTCTAAGGCCTGTATGAGCCAGAAATATTTTACTACACTAGTGGTGAGTGTAGGGATACAAGGGTTGTAGAACTGCGTCTCTAGGAATAAGTTACAATGACTGGATGTGCCTAAAACGTGCTCTAAGCACAAAATTCAGCACTTTATATAATAATTCAGCATTAAGCTACCTAATAAAGTGCCAAAACATGAGAAAAATGTTACCAGACACTTTCCAAAGTGTCAGAAATAAGTTGTGTCACTAAAAATAATAATAACGACACTTTAAAGCTTCGTTAAGCGCTTTAACGGATTACTATCCAACTGAACAACCGGACTATACCCGGAACATGAAAATATTGTCATTTTCATAGTTTATCTTTTTCTGAGCCAGTTAGGGTCCCTGAATACCCTAACACCCGTCATAACACACTATACATTAGTAACCGGGTTAATCACTTAACTAACCTAGATTAACCTAACTATAACTAACTAATGGTTGGATTTGAACTAGATTACCCCCCCCCCCCCCTTAACCAAACCGTCCCCAAGAGGGGGGACACCTCTTGTCCTTGTTGATTTAAATAATCTCACTTGTCTTATATCAAGAAGACACATAATCCGTTGGGTAATACACTTATGAATTGTCTATAAGTTCAAGGTTTAGCACTCTAATCACTTCACTTAACACATCACAACCAAAACACTCCCTCTCTCTCTCAAAGGCTTCGGCCGAACACACCCCCCACCCATCCATCATTTTCGAGCTTCCTTCATCACATTCCAAGATCATTCAAGTGTTACGGATCGCGTATAAGGAAGCTTGGTGCAAACGGTAGGCGAAGGACCTCACTCTCTTGCTTTTATCCACGCGTTTTTCGCTTAGATTCTTCCCTAGCCTCGAGCTAGTAGTAAGTTGCTTAAATCACCTTCCCGAACTATTTTAAGATGGTTAATATGTTATGTAACGGTTAAAAGTCATGAACATACAAGTTGAAGCTTAAAAGTCTACTTAAAACACTAAAAATGTTGGTTAAAAGCTCATATGTTGTGTAAATCTTGTAGTATTTGATTTGTGTAGTTATTTGGACCCGATCTATGTTGTGGTAGCTCGGATCATCGTTTAACCCGGATTGGTCATGATCATGGATCATGACATAAGGTTGTTTTGGAAGTAAAAAGGGTTAAGTGATGAAACTCTACCACACATCAAACTTGAACTTGTGTAAAAATGATTTCACTTACGAAATAGTGTTTAAAACTAGTAGATCTACGGATCTACAAGCGGTATTTTCAAAGAACCAAGTATCAAAGAAACCATGTTTTCTAAAGACGGATCTTACACTAACACGAATGATTTTTAGAATACACAAGTGTGTAAACACTTGTGTAGCACACACTTTCGACAAAATAACTATTTTTGAAAAAGATGACGAGAAGTTGTAAAGATGGAATTTCTTTAAAAACGGGGTTTTTACGAAACCGGATTGATTTATATAAAGATCCGCTTAAAGTATTGGGATTTACATCATATTTTGGAAAAACCACAAGTTCATGTATTTTTGCGATCTACATCTGTTTTGACTAGTTTGATGGTTTGATTAATGCTTATTGTTGATTGAGAAAATTGTTGGTTTGATTTGTAAAAGAAAATGATACGCTTGAAAGCGTGGCCACCTCCAGTTACAGAGGAAACTCTGGCGAAATTTTTCTAAAAAACCTAACACTTAGAATTATTTTCACCATAAGTGTTAGAGATACTTTTCGACTTGTTTTCAAATTATAGATTTCGCCACGACTTTATTTACAAAACATCGGAGGTGGGATTTCACAAAATAAAACTTGGTAAATATATATTTAGTATATATTTTTCATAAAGTCACTTGATATGTGTTTATGATTATTTTGTGAAAATACTAGTATTATTTTTAGGATAAAAATAATACTATCGAATGTTAATGGATCCAAAATAATACGAACGCCTTCGCGATAAATATATAAGTTACACCGGTAATTGTTATTACCACTCGATCATTAGAACGTAACTTACGCATTTTAAGAAAATATGACTTAACGCGTATTTTGTCAAAGTATTATTTTGGGAAATTTGTGTATTAGAAAATATAATATTTTTGAGAAGAATATTTATATTTTGGAGTTAAGTGAGACTTAATAATATATTTCGAACACACATGTATTAAATCCCCCATCCTTGGGAAGGAAAATGACTACCGAGTATACAAAAATATAAACACGAAATAGTTGCCTAACTATTTCCCAAAAACTTAAACCATAAAGCTAAGGCACGGCCGTCCGTCTAATAGAATCAGTACGTGTAGGTCGTCACATAGCTGCTTGATTTGGAGGCATACTTGGTAGAGACGCACCACTGTGAGTTCATGTCCCCCTTTTCTCTTAACTGTTTTCAGTTTTCTAAACTGCGGGGGTGAAATACATGTTACTTTGATTACAAGTACTTTATACATGGTATGGTTAGCGTAAGGAGGTTTACTACTTAGATCATGTGAGTGGGTAGGCGGGAACTGGAGGCCATTAATCCTCATTGTAGGACCGAGGGACGTAAGCGGTAGATCTATCTGGGTGTAGCGAGCCCAACTCCAGGTCCAACAGTACGGACCTTGGGGTGACTTTGTGCCCAACGCAAAATCGCTAGGTTTGAGTCTTCCTACTTGCACTTCACACATATCAATGGCCTTGCAAACCATTGGTGATCTCTTTTTCCTTATGTGCTACATACCAGGATTTTTATATATACAAAGGTTTATTTACTCACTTACACATGAACTCGCTCAACATTATTGTTGATTTTTCAACTTACATGTATTTCAGGGAATTAAAGATCTGGCGCGGTATGTTATGTTTTCCCGCTGCATATGGGTTCCGAGGTCATCCCGGTTTAGGAAATGTGACTTTTTCCTGGACGAGTCACAAATCTTAAACTGCGTTTTATTCATGTTGATGTTTATGTGTTTCAAAACAATGTTTTATGTTTTGGTGTTGTAGTCCCTAAGATAATGTTATGTTACTTCGGTTTTAAAACTTAAATCTATGGATGATCTTGCATGGTTTTATTTCATATAGCTTTGTTATGGTTAAGCTATGGTATTAAGAAGTCACACCAAATTAACCACGCTTCCGCAAAGCCAGGGTGTGACAAAAACATCCTTTGTTCATTCTGTGTAAACTCTCATTTGTCAAGAGATAGGCCATTGAAACTCATGTCCAAATATTATATCTGGAATCAAACCTGAAAAATGGTCTCGCAAAGCTAATTATTGGTCCTTCACCACCGATAACAATAAGAACCATCAAAGTTTCTGACGGATCACTGATGACTTCTTAATTTTTGAAATTTGAACGGCAAATTGTACAAATTTGATTTCCATGGCACCCATCAATGATCACTGGTATTTTTCCGATGTATAATATTCCGTTAATGAAAGCCTAGTTTTCTGGTATTGTACCGATTGATGGTAATTTCACTTACAAATTTTTTTGTTGGTGGAATTATTATATCATATCTATATTAATGGAACCCTTCTGTGAATTGTGTGCCACTACTAACAAGGGTGAGCAGAAAACTAAAATAATCGAATCGTAACCAAAATAACTGAGAAAACCGAACCGAAAAAACCGACAGTTCGGTTTTCAGATTTTTTTTTTTAATAACCAAAAATTTCGGTTTGTTTTTTGGATAACCATTTTCAGTAACCGAACCGAACCAATAAGTTACAGTAGTAGGCCTAGTGCATATATTTTTATGTTTAAGTTCAAGTTGTTTAAGTGTTTAACCCTTGCTAGTAGAAACTATTAATTTTATTCTTGAATGTTAAGTATCTTTCTATACTAATAAACAAAAATCCTTTTTGGACACGTGTCATTCTCTAGTAATTTCTCACCCTTATTTTTTTTATTTATCTCTTTTATTATTAAATAATAATAATACTAATATTAAACATCAATTTAACTAAATCTATATATCTCTTTGTTTAATTGATTTCTTTTTTAACTCTAAAGTTTCAATCTTTGGCAATTTAACTCTAAAGTTTCTGTCACACCCTGGCTTTACGGAAGCGTAGTTATTTTGGTGTGACTTCTTAATACCATAGCTTAACCATAACAAGCTATATGAAATAAAAACCATGCAAGATCATCCATTAAAATAAGTTTGACGAGTAAAGAACCACAACATTGTCTTAACGGATATCACATCCTAACAAACGTAAACAGTGTTCAAAAGACACAACACCAACAAGAAATAAACACAGCTTAAGAACTGTGACTCGTCCAGGAAAAAGTCACATCCCTTAAACTCGGATGACCTCGAGACTAATGCAGCGGGAAAACGTGTCATACCGCGCCAGATCCTTTAATTCCCTGAAATACATGTAAGTTGAAAAATCAACAATAATGTTGAGCGAGTTCATGTGTAAGTGAGTATGTATAAACCTTTGTAAACAAGTCTGTATGTATGAAAATCTCTGGTATGTAGCAATTAAGGAAAAAGAGATCGATTAATGTGTAGCTAATACATTAATAAGTGACATGGACTAGGAAGCACTCAAACCTGTAACGCGTATTTTATACCGGTCCTTCCGGCGGAACGACATAGTCACCACATGCAGCCGCTGGCCCATGTGTGGGGCTCGCAACACCCGATAGATCTATCACTCATGCCTCTCGGTCCTTATAAAAGGATTAATGGTCTTACGATAATAGCCTATCCATTCACGTGATCTAGCAGTAAGTTCCTTAGCTAATCATACCGTGTATAAAATGTTTGTAGTAAATGTAACATGTATTTCACCCCCGAAGTGTAAAAACTGAAAACAGTTAAGAGAAAAGGGGGACATGAACTCACCGAAGTGCGTCTCTAAAAGTATCTCCCAGAAAATCTGCTGTGCGACGACCTACACGTACTAACTTCTATTAGACGGACGGCCGTGCCTTAGTTTAAGGTTTAATGTCTTTGGGAAATAGTTAGGCAACTATTTCGTGTTTACACTTCGTAATTATTTTGTAAATATATTCCTTCCCAAGGATGGGGGATTTAATACATGTGCGTTCGTATAACTTCGAAATATATTATTAAGTCTCACTTAATAAAATATATTTTATTTCATTTGTCCAAAAATACTTTACTCCCAAAATATAAATATTTTTCCCAAAAATATTATATTTTATTCCATATAATTTTCCAAAATAATATCCTTGTCAAAATACATACTTATGAGTATTTTCTGAAAATACGTAAGTTACGTTGTAAGGTTCGGGTGGTATAAATAGTACCGGTGTAACTTATAAATTTATTGTGAAGGCGTTCGTGTTACTTTGGAGCCGTTAATATTTAGTAATATTATTTTTACCCTAAAAATAATATTTACGTCGTTCACAAAATAATCACAAAAATTTACACAAGTGTTGTTATGAAAATATATATTCTAAATATATATTTTAGCAAGTTTTATTTTGTGAAAATCCCACCACCGACACTTAGAAATTTGTAATAAAAATCGTGACGAAATTTATTTGGAAAAATAAGTTAAAAATATATCCATAACACTTGTGATAAAAATATTTACAAGTGTTAGATTTTTGGAAAAATTTCGCCAGAGTTTCCTCTGTAACTGGAGGTGGCCACGCTTTCAAGCGTATCATTTTCTTTTTTATAAATCAAATCAACAATGTTTCCAACATTAACAAACAATATTTCAACATTAAACTAGTCAAAATGGATATAAATCGCAAAAATACATGAACTTGTGGCTTGTGTAAAATATGTAGTTATTTTCCCCATGTTTTTAGTAGATCTTTTTATAAACCCACTCGGTTTCTTGAGAATCTCGTTTTTAAAGAAAATACATTTCCACAACTTCTTGTAAAAAAAATTTACAAAAATGATTCTTTGTCAAAACTTTGTGTTACACAAGTGTCTACACACTTGTGTGTTCACAAAAATCACTTTTGTTTAGGAATGATCTGGCTTTAAAATTATGATTTCATTTTACACTTGGTCCTTCGAAAATACCACTTGTAGATCCGTAGATCTACTAGTTTAGAACTCCATTTTGTAAGAAAAAATGTTTTTACACAAGTTCGTGTTTATAAGTAGTAGTGGTCTTCATCTAACCACTTTTCACACTTTAACATACACGAGGTCATGTTCCATGAACATGACTTAGTCGGGTTAGATGAAGATCCGAACTAACACTAGCATAAAACAACACTAAATAATCATAACAAAACAAGTCTTATAAGTTTTACACCAATATTCATCTATTAACCACTTTGTTTATATCATTTTAGTAGACTTTAAATTTTTGTTCTTACATGCTCATAAATTTCAACCGTCAAAATTCTTATTAACCACTTTAGAATAGATCAAAAAGGCGTTTAGAGTCACTTACTACTAGCTCGAGGCTAGGGAAGAAACTAGTCGAAAAATGGGTGGATAAAAGCAATGGGGTGAGGTCCTTCGCGTTCCGAATGCACCGAGGTTCCTTATACGCGATCCTTAACCCTTGTATATGCTTGGAATTATTTAAATGAAATCGAAAATGGTTGGATGGTGGTTGTGTGGGTTCGGCCGTAAGTTCCAAAGAGAAAGAAAGAGTGGAAATTATTTAAATGTTTGGTGAATGAGAGATTTATCCATAAGACTTTCCTTTATAAGCTTTTATTTTCTAAAACCAAAGGGTAAAATGTCTAGATGATATTAGACATAAGATTTTAATAATAAAAAATAGGACAAGGTTTGTCACCTATTATGGTGAACGATCGGACAAGGGTGGGGGTGGGGGGGTTTGGTTTGGGTTTAACTAATTAGTTAGGGGTATAATTAGTTTAGTTAGGAGGTTAAACCAATTCCTAGTGTGTAGTGCTTTGTAACGGGTGTTAGGGTATTCGGGGACCCTAACTGGCTCAGAAAAAGAAAAATTATGTAAATGACAATATTTTTATGTCCCGGGTTAAGTCCGGTTGTACGGTTGGATATTACTCCGTTAAAGCGCTAAATAATTACTTAAAGTGTCGTAAATTTTATCTTTAGTGACACAATTTATTCTCGACATTTTGGAAAGTATCTAGTAATATTTTTCTCATGTTTTAGCACTTTATTAGTTAGCTAGATGCTGAATTTTTATATAAAGTGCTGAATTTTGTACTCGAAGTACGTTTTAGGCACATCCGGTCACTATAATTATCACCTAGTGACGCAGTTCTACAACCCTTATATCCCTACACTCACCACTAGTGTAGCAAACTATCTCTGGCTCTTACAGGCCTTAGAGGCAGTACCTGCCTGGTGCTAGTTATAACAGCACGTTTAATAGGTTATCCGTTCATTGTGCTACTGTGCTTTTGGTGCATCAAGGTTGTCACAAAGGTGCTGTAAGCAAAACATGGAGTGATAGCAAGTAAAGTATGATGCAAGTAAGTGCATGTATCAGCATTCAAGTAGCAGTTTATCCACAAGTTCAAGTAAGCACAGTAATTAAGCAGTAATTATATATTAATTAAGTCGTACGGATACCTGGTTCGGTGAGGGTTGTCACATTCTCCCCCCGTTAAAGAAATTTCGTCCTGAAATTTTAAGTTCTGCTTTTAGAAGTAGGGTTCTTGGGAAATAAGTGGGGGTATTTCTCTTTCATCCGGTCCTCACGCTCCCAGGTGTATTCAGGACCATGTCTGGCATTCCAGCGAACCTTGAGGAGCTTAACACTGCTCCGGCGGGTCTTGTTTACTTTCCAATCCGCAACCTCAACAGGTTCTTCAACGAAATGGAGCGCGTCGTCAACATGAATCTCGTCGGTGGGAATGACAACGGTATCTTGAGTTGGACTTTTATTTAGGTTGGATACATGGAAGGTATCGTGAACTCCATTCAGTTCAGCAGGTAAGTCCAGCTTGTATGCTACTAGCCCTATTCTTTCCAAAATTCTGAAAGGGCCAATGTAACGCGGATTCAACTTCCCACGCTTTCCGAAGCTTGCCACCCCCTTCCAGGGTGAAACTTTCAATAAAACCATATCTCCAACTTGGAATTCCAAATGTTTCCGGTTTGGATCTGCGTAGGCTTTCTGTCTTTCGCGAGCTGCTTCGATGCGCTTTCGAATTTGCGCAATCTTGTCTGTCGTCTCTTGGACGATTTCGGGACCAACAAGCAGCCTATCACCTGCGTCAGCCCAGCATAGGGGTGATCGGCACTTGCGTCCGTAAAGAGCTTCGAATGGCGCGGCTCCAATACTGGTGTGGTAGCTGTTGTTGTATGAAAATTCGACCAGTGGCAAATGCTTATCCCAGCTACCGCCCAAATCCATAACACATGCTCTCAGCATATCTTCCAAGGTCTGAATAGTCCGCTCGCTTTGACCGTCGGTCTGAGGGTGAAATGCAGTGCTCAGATTTAATTGTGAGCCAAAAGCTTCTTGGAAGGATTGCCAAATCCTTGATATGAAGCGTCCATCTCTATCCGAGATGATCGAGAGAGGTACTCCATGGCGCGTGACGATTTCTCTCATGTAAATTTCAGCCAACTTGCTCATATTATCCTTCTCCCTGATAGGTAAGAAGTGCGCTGACTTTGTTAATCGGTCCACTATTACCCAAATAGTGTCATGGCCTCTTGGCGTTCTTGGCAACTTTGTAATAAAATCCATGGAGATTTGTTCCCATTTCCACTTGGGAATCTCAGGTTGTTGCAGAAGTCCTGAAGGCTTCTGGTATTCCGCTTTCACCTTAGCGCACGTTAGACACTTGCTCACATAAACAGCAACATCACCCTTCATCCTAGGCCACCAATTGTAATCCTTGAGATCGTGATATATCTTATCCGCTCCGGGATGGATAGAGTACCGCGATTTGTGAGCTTCATCAAAAACAACTTTCCTTAAACCACCAAACAGAGGAACCCAAATCCTTTTCTCAAAACATAACGTTCCTTCCTCGTTTGGCACCAATAGCTTCTCCATCCCACGGAGATATTCTTCTTCAAGATTTCTTTCCTTAAGAGCTTCTTTCTGCGAGGCACGAATGCGCAAGGAAAGATCGGTTTGGATAATCATTTCTAAAGCCCTAACCCTTATGGGCTTGATCCTCTCTTTTCGACTTAGGGCGTCGGCAACCACATTCGCCTTCCCTGGATGATACTTTATCTCGCAATCGTAATCATTTAACGACTCAACCCATCGTCTTTGTCTCATATTCAACTCCTTCTGGTTGAATATGTGTTGTAGGCTCTTATGATCTGTAAAAATTATATATTTCGTACCATATAGGTAGTGTCTCCAGATCTTTAAAGCAAATATCACTGCGCCTAGCTCCAAATCGTGCGTGGTATAGTTCTTCTCATGTACCTTCAACTGACGTGATGCGTAAGCAATAACCTTCTGGCGTTGCATCAACACGCAACCCAATCCTTGACGCGAGGCGTCACAGTATACCACGAAATCGTCAGTACCTTCCGGTAGTGCTAGAATTGGCGCATTGCAGAGCTTATCCTTCAACAGCTGAAACGCTTCTTCCTGTTTGATTCTCCAATCAAACTTCTTATCTTTCTGGGTGAGGAGCGTCAATGGTTGTGCGATCTTTGAAAAGTCCTCAATGAACCTTCGATAGTAGCCAGCCAAACCCAAGAATTGTCGAATCTCGGTTGGCGTCTTTGGCGTTTCCCAATTCTTGATCACTTCGATCTTGGTTGGATCCACATGGATTCCATCTCCATTCACCACATGTCCAAGAAATTGGACTTCACGTAGCCAAAATTCGCACTTAGAGAATTTGGCATACAGCTGTTCTTTCTTCAGCAGCTCCAAAATAGCTCTTAGATGCTGTTCGTGCTCAGCCTTTGTCCTTGAATAAATCAAGATGTCGTCGATAAACACAATCACGAACTTGTCCAAGTACGGCTTGCAAACTCTATTCATCAAATCCATAAAGACTGCAGGTGCGTTTGTCAGCCCAAACGGCATAACAAGGAACTCGTAGTGTCCGTAACGAGTCCTGAAGGCTGTCTTCGGGATACTCTCCTCTTGTATCCTTAACTGATGGTATCCAGATCGCAAATCGATCTTTGAGTAAAAGCTTGAACCTTGCAGTTGATCAAACAGGTCATCAATTCTTGGCAGAGGATATCTATTCTTGATCGTCAGCTTGTTCAGCTCCCGGTAGTCTATGCACATACGAAAACTACCGTCCTTCTTTTTGACAAATAGGACCGGAGCTCCCCAAGGCGAGAAGCTTGGTCGGATAAATCCCTTGTCTAACAACTCTTGAAGTTGTGTCGACAATTCTTGCATCTCAGACGGGGCAAGTCTATAAGGTGCCTTAGCCACAGGCGCGGCGCCTGGGACTAAATCGATGTGAAACTCCACTTGTCTCTGAGGTGGCAGTCCAGGCAAGTCCTCTGGGAAGACTTCCGGATACTCCCTCACGACAGGGATGTCTTCGATCTTCGGTTCTGCAGCTTTCTTGTCTACAATGTGTGCTAAGAATGCAACACATCCCTTCTTCAAGCACTTTCTAGCTTTTAGACAGCTAATAATTCTTAGCGGCTTATCATGCTTCTCTCTGTGCACTATGATGGTTTCTTCATCCGTTAGTGGGATGCGGATGGTCTTCCCATGGCAAATGATCTCGGCTTTGTTACTCGATAGCCAATCCCTTCCCACTACCATATCAAAGCTTCCCAACTCGACAGGTAGTAAATCTAGCGTAAACTCGTGCCCTCCAAGTTTAATCACACATCCTCGGACAACTTCACTGGTCTCAACTAGTTTCCCATTTGCTAATTTGATGGAGTACGGAACGTCTAACTTACTAGGTGTCAACCCAAGTATATTCTTAAACTCTAATGACACGAAACTATAATCGGTACCAGTATCAAGCAAAACAGATGCAAAGTGTTGGTTTATCGGGAACGTACCAGTGACAACGCTTGGATCCTGGCGCGCTTCCCTTGTGCCGATGTTGAATACTCTCCCACGAGTTTGATCCAGTTTCGGGCTTTCCTTCTTGAAGTGCCCAATTTCCCCACAGTTACAGCATCCTGGCCCTCGGCCATTCCCATTCCCAGCTTGATTCGCAACATTTCCACGGTTTCCGTTTCCGTTACCTCCTCGATTGCTGTTCCTATTACCAGAACCTCCTTTGCCACCCCGGCCATTACTAACCCAACAAGTATCCTTCAAATGACCGTTCTTCCCACAAGCTTCACATGTTTTCAGTCCACATCGGCCAGAATGATGACGCTGGCATGTGTTACACTTGGGCAGAGTGCCCATATAACCCTTTCTTTTGTTCTCATTATTCGTTCGGGTACCCCCAGTGAGCTTCCTTTTGTTATTTCCGGATGACTCTACCTGAGTCTCCTTCTTCTTGGCAGGGTTTGTAAGTTTTTCTAGTCTAAGTGCCTCCGTAGCGAGTGCCAAACCCATCTTACTTGCAGCATCAGTTGTTGGTGGCGTTGATGTTGTCATCAAGCTCAAGACTTGAGGCGCCAGTTCCCAAATGAATTGTTCCAATTTCTTCAGTTCTGGTTTTACCAGGTACGGAACAATTCGTGACAGATCATGAAGTCGTTGCACGTACTCCAATACCTTCGGACCTTCCATCATCAGGCTCCGAAATTCATCTTCCCATTTCTGGGTTTCCGTCTAGGAGCAATACTTCTTATGCATCATTCCTTTCAGCTCACCCCATGTTAACGCATATGCTGCAGCAGCGCCCTTTATACGAATCTGAAGATTCCACCATAATCGAGCCTCATCTAAAAGCAGCTCAGAAACGTATGGGACTTGTTGTTCCGGCGTACAACCACTCACTTGAAAGATGGAATCCATTCTTTCGATCCACTTTACGAAGGCTATGGCACCTCCAGTACCGTCGAACTTTGGAGGCTCGTGGTTGAGGAAGTGCCAGTAGGTACAGCCATGAGGTGGATTGTTGTTGCCGGTAGTGCCAGAATTACTTCCGCTAGTTCCTCCTTGAGAGGCGGCGTATTGTGCGATGGCAACCGCGATGACCTGCTGAAGCTCTGCCTCATTGGTAGGCATTCGTGTTTGACGTCTCGGCGGCATCCTCTAAAAGATGGTTCACGTTGGTCAGGTCATAGTAAGTAGAGTGTACGTAAGTATACCACAATATCAACACATAACATCTCATGTTATAAATAAATCAATCACATAACATCTCATGTTATAAATAAATCACCAATATTGATAGCCTCTGCAATGGTTGAGGGCTTCGAGGTAGTAACCATACCCTTGATCTGGGGTGCAAGTGTCCAAATGAATCGTTCAATCCTTTTGAACTCCGGTTTGACTAAGTAGGGGACGACCCTAGACAAGTCGTGAGATTGCTGGACGTATTCAGGAATCTTTGGTCCGTCCATTTTCAATTCCAGAACTCTGCGTCAAGCTTCTGGATTTCAGCCCTAGAACAGTATTTCTTCTCCATCATTTCCTTGAGCTCGCCCCAGCTCAGTGCATAAGCAGCATCTGTACCAAGGGTCTGGACCCGGAGGTTCCACCATGAGAGTGTGCCATCTAGAAATAACCCTGAGATATAGGTAACACTCCGTTGGGGCGAACAGTTAATCATTCTTAGGATGGAGTCAATCTTTTCGGACCAACGAACAAATGCAACGGCGCCTCCTGTTCCGTCAAAGTTCAAAGGCTTGCAGTTCAGGAACTACTTATAGGTGCAGCCAGTTGGAGGGTTATTTCCAGTAATGCCATCGCTGTGCTTAGAGCGGAGGGCTTCATGTCGTGCATTTTCCTGTGAGATGCGTTCTTGCAGCTCGGCTTCTGTCCTTGGCAGCGTACTGGTGTCTGTGACACGTCTGGGTGGCATTCGCTTCTGTCAAAGTGGTATGAAGCGGGCCAGACAACATTTCAATTGTCTATGAGATACATAGCACCATAAGCCATCATGTAATCCCCCAATTTCACACGTAAATATACTCAATGTATGAGTGGGGAAATAAATTTCTAAGCCTTCACATAGGCTTGCCAATTTGGCTTGTTGCTTGTAATAGAATGAACTCGAGGCTACATCGCCTCGCCTTGGTCGTTCGTGTTTTAGATATTTCCTGCTACATTGGTTTTCATTAGCTTGACCCGCAGAGTCCACCAGGATTTCTGTGCACTACAAGTCGTTATTACGTGGGCCCCCGTAATAATAAATTGTCTTGCACAGTTACCCCAATTTTCTCTCGTCCAAGCAGATGATCAATCAAGGAGCAACAGCAGGTGCATCGGCATGAACAGGGTCATGCTCCAATGCGGGGTCAGGAGCAACGCCTGGCTCAGGGGCCACAGTCGGCTCCGGATCAACAAACTCCATCTCAAAATCAGCTGGATCAACAAACATAGGGTCGACAGGGGCTACAGGATCCTCCAAGGGCTGGTCTAAGTGTATGAACTCAATGTCATGTTCTAGATCAAAACCAGGTGGAAAAACAGAATCGTCCTCAATGTCGCGATCAAACTCAAAGCTGTGTGCGGGAACCGGTGCAGCTGATGACGCCATATCAGGGTCGGCGTCGTGTGAGTGGTGCTGCACTCCCTGT
>JARYGA010013290.1:0-47253 GCA_030545235.1 Helianthus tuberosus | reverse complement strand
ATCCAACTCAAATTCTATTCATAATTCCACTCCTATAACTTCAGTTAAACCTCCTGTTAATACAGCCCATTTACCCCTTTTACCTTCCCCTCCTATAAACCAAAAAGTGGCTAACACTAAGTCATTAACAACCAGGGAAATGGCTATGAAAAGATCAAAAGGTGAATGTTTCTGGTGTAATGAAAAATTCACTCCTACCCATAAATGCCCAAATAAACAGCTGTATAGCATTGAATTGAAGGGGGATGAAGAGGATGATTTTGATTTTGTTGATGAGGCACGAGCAGAAAATGTGATAGACACTACTGTTGATGATCCATTTATTTCAATCCATGCCTTAACAGGAGTACCATCTTTTTCCACAATGCAAGTGATGGGAAATATTGGTACTAGGCAATTACAAACCCTGGTTGACTCTGGGTCAACTCATAACTTTCTCAATGAAAGGTTGGCTAAGAAGATTAATTGTCCTTTAGAAGATATTAAACCTATGAAAGTGGGAGTGGCTAATGGAGTTCCCTTGTTATGTGATAAGATGTGTCACAACTTTCAATGGCAGATGCAGGGATTGTGGTTTAAAGCTGATGTGTTTGTGATTCCCTTAGAAGCTTATGACATGGTACTTGGGGTCCAATGGTTGTTACCTTTGGGAGACATTGTGTGGAATTTTAAGGATTTAACAATGCAATTTAAGGTGGAAGATGAGCTATATCAGTTAAAAGGGAGTAATACTAATAAGATCACTTTATGTTCTATGAAGACTATGAATCAGTTAATAAATCATGAAGATCAGTTGTTGCATAGTCAATTATTCAGCCTACAAATAGAGGCTGATGCAGAGGGTAATTTTCAGCACACAGCAAAAGTTAAAGGATCAGATTCTAATGTGGCAATTGAAACATTATTGGACTCCTTTGCTGATGTGTTTCGAGTTCCTACATCTTTGCCACCATCAAGGCCCTATGATCATCGAATTTTACTTAAAGATGAGTCAATGGTGATTAATTTGAAACCTTATAGGTATCAAATGGCCCAAAAAGATGTGATTGAAGCCATGACCAAGGAACTGATGGATACTGGTGTTATCAGGGGAAGTACAAGCCCATTTGCAGCTCCTGTGGTCCTAGTTAAAAAGAAAGATGGTAGTTGGCGAATGTGCATTGACTATAGGAGACTTAACGAGGCCACAGTTAAAAATAGTTACCCTATTCCATTAATAGAGGAACTACTTGATGAGTTGGGAGAAGCCACTGTATTTTCTAAGCTTGATTTGAGGTCGGGTTACCATCAGATTAGGATGTGTCCTGAAGACGTGCACAAAACAACATTTCGGACACATGAGGGCCATTTCGAATTTCTGGTCATGCCCTTTGGGCTGACAAATGCCCCGGCTACGTTTCAGGCCCTAATGAATCATATTTTCAAACCACTGCTGAGGAAAACAGTGTTGGTATTTTTTGATGATATTTTGGTTTTCAGCAAAAATATTGAACAACATATTTCACATTTAAAGGAGGTATTAAATCTGTTCAGGGAACATCAGCTGTTTGCCAAGAAGAGTAAATGCTGTTTCGGTGGGAATTCGGTGGAGTATCTAGGCCATATCATTACTAAGGATGGAGTTTCAACAGATCCTAAGAAAATTTCAGCAATTCAAGAGTGGCCTACACCTACTAATATAAAACAGTTGAGAGGTTTTTTAGGCTTGTCTGGCTATTATCGAAGATTTATTAAATCTTATGGTATTTTAGCTAAGCCTCTCACTAATCTTTTAAAGAAAGACAGTTTTATTTGGGATGCTTCAGCTGATCAGGCATTTGCTCTCCTGAAATCTGCCTTGTGTTCACCTCCTGTCTTGGCCTTACCCAATTTTTCTAAGCCCTTTATTTTGGAAACTGATGCATCCTCAAAGGGCATAGGAGCAGTTCTGATGCAAGACTCTCATCCTCTGGCCTATGTAAGTAAAGCTCTATCTCCAAGGCAGCAGGCTTATTCAGTCTATGAAAAAGAACTATTGGCCATCATATTTGCTGTCAAACATTGGCAACATTATCTGTCCATTGGCCATTTCATAATCAGGACTGACCAAAAAAGCCTTAAACATCTGATGGAGCAGAAGTTGACTACACCACTGCAGCATGTATGGCTCTCAAAATTAATGGGCTTTGATTATGAGATAGTGTATAAGCAAGGGGCTGAGAATAGAGCAGCGGATGCATTATCGAGGGTCCAAGGTCCTACACTCTTCACAATTTCTTTGTCTACAATGGATCCTACCTTATTAGACAAAATAAAACACTCTTGGGTGACTGATCCTGTCTTATCTCAAAAATTGAAGAAGTTGCAAGCTGGGAATTCATTGCAACATTACAATTGGAATGGGGTTTTGTTTACTAAGAAAGGGAAAGTTTTGGTGGGAAAAGATGAAGAGTTACAGGGTGCAATCATTAAATTGTGTCATAATTCTGCTATGGGAGGACATTCAGGGGTGCATGCCACCATTCAAAGGATTGCTAGCCTGTTTAAATGGAAGGGACTGAATAAGCAAGTCAGGAATTTTATCAGGTCTTGTGACACTTGTCAGAGGACTAAGGTGGAGAATGTAGCCTACCCTGGGCTGATGCAACCATTACCAGTTCCTAAGTATGTGTTTTCTGATATCTCAATGGACTTTATTGGAGGGTTTCCTAAGATACAGGGAAAAGACTCTATTTTGGTGGTGATTGATAGGCTTACCAAGTACGGCCACTTTATTCCATTGGGTCATCCATATACTGCTGAAACAGTGGCCCAACTTTTCCTTGACAACATTTTTAAACTACATGGTTGGCCTCAAACAATTGTGTCTGATAGGGATCCTATATTCTTGAGCAGTTTTTGGGAAGCTTTTACAAAAATGCAGGGCATTCAATTAGCATTATCAACAGCCTATCATCCACAGTCTGATGGGCAGACTGAAGTGGTTAATAGATGCATTGAATCATACTTGAGGAGTATGACATTAGCCACTGGAACTACTTGGTTGAAATGGGTGCCACTGGCTGAATATTGGTACAATACTAATTACCATTCTTCGCTCAAAACCACTCCTTTTCAGGCTCTCTATGGGTATCCTCCTCCTATCTTTATACCCTATATTCCAAAGGACTGCTCTAATGCAGCAGTGGATCAGTTATCGGTGGAACGAGAGGAAACTATTAAAGAGTTGAAACACTCTTTATGCATGGCCCAGAACCGCATGAAGCAGTTAGCAGATAAACACAGAACAGAAAGGAAATTTGAAGTAGGTGATTGGGTTTTCCTAAAGCTCAGACCTTTTTGTCAAAATACACTAAGGAATGTCAAAACAAATAAGCTCAGTCCAAAATTTTATGGGCCATTTTTAATTGTGGAGAGAATTGGGGAAGTGGCTTATCGTTTAGATTTACCGGAGGAGGCTCAGATGCATCCAACATTCCATGTCTCCTTATTGAAGTTAGCCAAAGGTGAACATTCTACAGTGATTCCTTTGCCCAGTCAACCGAGATTCAAATTTGTTCCTGCTGCAATTATTGAGAAACGAATGGTTAAAAGGCATAATCGAGCAAGAGTAGAGGTATTGGTTAAATGGAAAGATTTACCCCTGTGCGATGCTACCTGGGAAGATTTGAAGGAGATGCAGATTAGGTTCCCTGATTTTGAATTTTAATTTTGGGGTCAAAATTAGCTTTTAAAGGGGGAAGTATTGATACGGTCAAATGGTCAACAGAGACTTTTAAGTCATCTTTTGTAATGTTTGTATTGTCTAGGGGCTTAAAGTGTAAAATAGGTTAGAAGTTGTTAGTCGTTGTATTGGTTGTTATATACCGTTAATAACTGAATAAACAGTAGGTTGTTGTTGAGCTATCTTCTCTCTGTTCTTCTTCTTCATTTCACACGTATCATCATTGCTCCCATTTCTCCTCCTCCATCTCAATAAGGTAAAATGATGGATTTCAACTCTCTTTTATCAATATCTGATTCTGTAATTGATGGATGTGAATGCATATTTGGTGCCCTAGATGGCTTCGATTGCAGAAGTGGTGATGAAGCCTTTCTTTATCTACACATAAACGTAAAAGTTGGAATTTATTGTGGTAGTTCAAAAATTTTTGACAGGTCTTCTTCTTCTTTCTTCATTTCATCTCCTGCACGAGCTGCCTCTCCACTCATTAGAGCTAACCCAGATGTTGACAGGTCTTCTTCTTCTTCTTTCTTCATTTCACCTGAGTCAATACTTGACTGAGTTGTGGTTTTGCTTGCAGTTAATACTTGGGTTTTGCTTGCAGTCAATAATTGACTGATATGAAAGTTATTTGATTATCAGTTGTAAAAGTTATTAGTTGAATTCTTCTTATGGTGGCTGCCACATTCATTTATTTTCAATAGAATTCCAAATCATTCCGCGAACCAAACGCCCCTTACATTATCCATCAACCCGTTTTATATGGATATCTGATAATGATTTGTTTTTCTTTTTCTTTTTATTTTCCTATATGCAGTTTGATTCATGGGAATTCATGCCAAAAGAAGATTCTATACTGATTGGAGACGACAATGCTGAGGTAAATCCATGCCTAAAGTCGTTAAAAGGAACATGAATGACATTTTTTGTAAATGTTTGGGCTGTTTTGGGTTGGAAGCTAACCCTACGCAGCCTATTTGACATATTTTCATACCCGAACCACCAACTTTAACCCATTTCATACACATTTACAAACTAATGGCTCACAATTGTCAAATCTAGATTACATCATTGAATGTATATACTGTCAGTTAGCTAAGGAGGTCTTGGAGGATGGTTTCTTGGTGGGTTGGACAGGATCTTACAAGAGTATCAACGACACACCAGCTGAGAAATGAAGGTTGGAGTGATGCTACATCGAAAGGAAAGAAATGAATAAGGATAGCCATTATATACGCTACTCTTTAGTTTCTATGGTTTAATAAGAAAATGGCAAAGGGTGGAGGTAAGATTAGACCCATAGAATTATTTATCTGAATTTTTCAAAACTTAACCCTGCTATTACCATTTCTTATGTTCAGTTATATGTTGATTAAGATCACGCGGATGCTAATTTTACTTGCAATTTATTTGTTTGGGAAGAGGCTGATTAGTTGGTTTGATTTTATTCCGATTTTAGGAACTGGTATGGCTAAATTGTTATGGTTCAATAATCAAATATTGCTTTTGTTTAGATTATGATTGAATTGATTGCTTTTTAGGCATCAGAAAGGAAACAAGCGAATCTTATGAGGGAGATTAAGCTTCAGAAACTGGTTCTCAACATCAGAAGGTTTATATCAAGTTCGGATGCTGTAACTGGCCCGTGTGATACAGTTCGCCTTCAGTTAATGAGTGGTTTCTATACTGATTTATGTGTCGATTTTCTTCGATTATAACAGGATTTGCAACTTTTAACTTCAATTATTTACAAAACCCATGATGTTTCTTCTCTTTGTGCCCACCAAGTGTTCGCTAAAGATGTCACTGTTGGTGTATCTGTTGAGTTTTATGATAATGATGATGATGAAGATAGTTGTTGCTCGTGATGCTGAAAACGCTTGGTTAAACAGTCAGCGATAGTTGGTTGATCTCGAGAACATTTCGTTTCACCAAGGTGGTCTGTTAATGGCGAATAAAAGTGTGAGTTTCGTTTAGGGTCGTATAGGAACAATGGTAAAGGATACGAAGAATTTCACATACCAGCATTGAAGCGCAAACCACTTTCTTGATCATGAAAAAGTTCACAGTTTTCGAATACAGAAACAGATGATGTTTAACAGTTTCAAGGTACATATACACTTACGTTTTTTGTATTCCATAATGTTTCTTGATTTTGATATGTTTTTCGATTGAACTCTTGCAATGTTTTTTTTTGTGCTATATTTTCGGCTTCAGTAAGAACTTGCCAAATAGTTAGGCATACCCGTTCAATTTCAGTGTTTTTGGTTATGGGCGAAGAGGCAGAACCAAACATATCGTCCGAATCGACCTTTGATTCCACATGAGGAAACATGTCTTATTCCGCCTCCGGTTGGATATAAGGTTAGTTTGCGATTTCATGATCAATAAGTTTTTGGTTAAGATGTTAGTTTTTGAGTTAGGTTAATAGAGAGTAGGTATGCATTGTTGAATTATGATTGGTGTTGTGTGTAATTGTAGATTCCGATTAGGTTAATACGTATTCAGTTAGAAGGTTTTAAAATGGTTGAATAACTATTAAGTTTCATATGAAGAGTCCTTTTTATCTGGTTTTAATTCGAACACCATACATAAACCTCTGTTTGTTGTGAAACATGTATTTGGCAAATGTATGTTTTATGTTTTGAAACCTCTGTTTGTTGTGAACAGATATTAGAAAATAAAACAATCGTTGATACATCTGTTGACTTTGGTCAACAGATGGATGAAAACAGATGTTTGAAACCACTGTTGGGTTAAAACAGTGTTTTGTGGAGAAAAAAATGGTTGCTTTTTTTGCAAACAGTGGTTTGACTTTGGTCAAACAGTTTAGTGACTTTGGTCAAACAGACTTTTGAACGATTAAGAATCATAGTTTTGCAAACAGTTGTTTGACTTTGGTCAAACAGACTTTGGTCAAATAGACTTTTTTTGCAAACAGTGGTTTGACTTTGGTCAAACAGTGGTCAAACAAACTTTTTTTGCAAACAGTGGTTTTGGCAGACACTAAGTTTTGGCAGACTCAGGAGAATTCAAAGAAAGGATGGCAACGTGGATGTGGTAAATTAAAGTCATGCACCCTGAGCCACGGTACATGTTCTCAGTTGTTTATTCATCTGTAACCTGCTTTGTCAGGAATATGTTAAAGGGATATCAGCAACCAGGATTTGATGGGCAGATCAATGCTTGCTGGACACACAAAGTTTCAAAAGCCGAACTTGAAGCGATCCATGCACAAGGTTTCTTAATATCTGTCATTCATGGAAGGTATCATTTGATTACAACTCACATATCTCTGTTTCCATTTTCTACTTTTACAAAGTTATGAATGGTTTATTGTCTAGGCATGATGTCATTGCTCAAATATCTCATGCAAAAAGGCTCGCAAAGAAGCTATATCCATTTGCAAAGATGATACAACTTCCTGGAGGTCATCTTGTGAGTCAGGAGAGGACCAAAGAGGTACCATATATTTGGTAATCTGTTTATTTTCACTTATTGCAAACACAAACCACAACTTATTTGCTTTCTCATCTGCTTATTTCTATAGGGCTCTTCGTTTGTTTACACTTGTATTATGATCATGGCTCATGGTCTTTCTTCAGACACCATAAGGTTGGACTATGCCATAAAATGAGCTACCACTGGTTTTCGACAACAATAAGAAAAGCAACGTGTGGTATTGAGCAGCTTATATCAGCAGGTATATAATACGGGTAATGTGTGGTTATATCTCAATTTATATCAGCATGTATATAATATGAATCAATCACTCAAATATCTCATCCTCCATTAACACAGAATAAGAATGTAAGAAATAAAAAGTTAGTATTATTACTGATAATAATTATATTGATTCATATTGAAAATCAATGTGATTTGTAACCCTAAACATTAGAATTAATAATTAGTAGACATTCATGTATAGTCCCATTTCATGTTGTCTGTATATGAAGTTATAAACCCATAAACACAACACCACCTTATGGGATCAGCAAAAGCTCCATTATATAGTGTTCATCAAATATTATTTAAAAAATGTAAGATCTGTGATTCTAATAATAACAAATAAGATAATACTATGCTCATAGTTTCAAGTGGGGCTTTGTTTGTCCATTTTATGAATTGTGATATTCTAATATGACAATTTGTTTGGTTGTTGCTGTTTTGATAAATGACAGAGTCGTGAAGCCGATGTGAATCTAAAACTATTTAGAGGCTTTTCATTGACAGCGGCTGTACGTGAGGGCCACTTTGAGATCTTTCTTAAAGCCGGTGCATCTCAACAGTCTTGAGAGGAAGCTCTGTTAGAGGCCAGCTGTCATGGGCGAGACGAGATATTTATTGACTTGCTAATGGCTTCTGATGTGATACGGCCCAATGTTGTTGTTCATGCACTCATCATTGCATGCTGCAGAGGTTTCATAAATGTGGTTGATGTTCTTTTGAAGGTTTTTTATTATAATTGACTTAATCAACTAACATGCAACATGGTTGATCGACAGACCTAACCGCTATTTCAAGATCTGGTGGAGTTCAAGCAAAACCATCCCGGATCAGCGGACTTTCTTTTCGTATCGAGATAATGACGAGAGGCGGTTTTATAGACTCACTTGTCACCGGAAACACCGATATTTTGTCACCAATGTTTACCTGAAACATGTGCTCGATGAGGGAAGGCGATTGCGGTAAAGACCCGACAACGAAAGCTTTATACCAACAAGAGTGAGAATTGGCATTGTTACAAGAATACGAATTGGAGCCATATCGTATTCGAGCAGCCGTCTACGTTTGATACGCTTGCGATGGATCCAAAAAAGAAGAAGGATATATTGAACGATCTGATTACGTTCAGCAAGTTTAAAGACTACTACAAGAAGGTTTGTATTGTTAGTTGATTTTATTATCTATTATAATTATTGTTATAATTTTTGTGAATATTTATATATATAAGTTTTTTTGTTAGCGGCATCCGAATTCGGATTCGGACACCGCCACCTCAAGGTTACGACCATTTTCGGGCTGCTCTCCTTAGGGATGAAAACGAGTCTAAAGGAGCCAAGTCGAGCTGCCCCACGTTGGGTTCAGACTCCACTCATTTTTTCTCAACGAGAAGAATGTTTAGCTCAAGCCTCGAGCTTGGCTTGTAAAAGCTCGAGCCGTCTCGCTTATTGAAAAAAATAATTATATTATTTTACTTATATTGATATTTAATAAAAACAAAAAATCATTTTTCTAACATACATAGAATCTATACTGGATGTGGTGAATGCTTACAAGAAGGAAGTTGAGTGGCAAACTTATGAAAAACATGTGTGATAGGAGAAAGGTTGAAACTTTTATTTATTTTATGGATTATATATTTATATTGATCATTTTTGTTTTGTGAAACAATGTTCGATGGAACAGAATAAAGATGCATCAGTTACGATGTGGGTTGGGGCGTGGGAGTGGAAACGACCTCCATCTTCAGCTCCGGAGCTTCTGTAATGAGGCTGGTATGTTTATTTTTGGTAATTCAGTGTGTTTGATCTCAATAGACAAAATGTATGTCACCAATTTTGCACAATCCCGAGATCCTCTTTGTCAACCCGGTTTGAACAGAAGAGAATTAGGCTGGTATGTTTATTTTTGGCCAATATTGTTCATTGGTAGTAGTCAACAGAGTTATAACAGCTCATGCGCAGACATAAAGGCAAAGTGGTTTTATTTCAAGTAGGGGTGCAAACGAGCCGAGCCGAGCCCGAGCTCGACCAGGCTCGAGCTCGAGCTCGTTTAACATATGAAAACTCGAGCTCGAGCTCGGCTCGATTCGAGCTTTATTTCTAAAGCTCGAGCTCGGCTCGAAGGTAATTTTTCAAGCTCGAGCTCGGCTCGGGCTCGACTCGTTTAGTGTTTATTAATTAATTTATATTTATTACAATTATTATTATACATATAATTAAGTTATTTTTTTATATTTATATAAATGGTAATTATTATTATATAAATATATGTTTAATATATTAATAAAAATATATAAACAGAAAGCTCGTTTAGGCTCGCGAGCCGGCTCGCGCTCGTTTACCAAACGAGCTTGTTTTTTAGGCTCGGGCTCGAGCTCGAGCTCGTTTAAGCTCGGCTCGTTCGAGCTTTTTTTCGAGCCGAGCTCGAGTAGCTCGCGAGTAGCTCGGCTCGTTTGCACCCCTAATTTCAAGCAATGGTTGTGGTTCATTGGATAGTATTATTCTTTTATATGATATAGGTTATCATCGAGCCGGGGGTCTCTATTCTTTTACATTTCTTGAGTTGATACAATGATGAAAGATCTGTACTCAGAAATTGAACGGCTGAAACAAGGTTGGAGTTCTTTACCCACCCTTCTCTATTCTCATTAGGTGGATTTATATATTACATTCTTACATGGTTTGACTTTTGAGTTGACCAGAGGAAGAGGATGAGAAGAAGGTATGCTGAAAGACATATATCTACAGGAAGAGGAGGAGAAGAAGGTATGTCGTATGCCCTATCAATTTGTAATGTTTACATATAGAAACTGATATTGAAGTTACTGTATTGTTATTATTATTTTTATTACTAATTTCCTTCTTCAGGCAATGGCAGAAAAAATAGAGCGGATGGAACTCGATGTTGAGTCAAAGAGCAAGGTAGAATCAAGGCTAATTTCTGTCATCTTCATTCTATATGTTAACAAACATGATTGATGATTGTAATCTACTATTGTAAACAACAATTTATGGAGCTTTAGGAACTTTATAATTCTCAGCAGCTGGTGAGCACAGGCTTAACCGGGCAGCTTGAGAGGACAGATGAGTGTAATCTACAAACATGACTGATGATTGTAATTTACTATTCATTGTTTAATAAAATATGGTATGCATGGTTTTCTAAGAAACGACCCGTGTTTGCATACGGGTCTTACCGCTAGTCTACTATAATAAAAGAAACCAACTTTTGGACACGTGTCACTCATTGAAGATATCCTCAAATCTATACTTATCTTATATTAATTAAATAAATAATAAATTAATATTAAATCTTATCATACTTTCATAAAATAGTATCCTCAAATCTAAATTGTTATTTTAATATATTTTTATAACAAATATCTCTCTTTCCTACTTATCTTATATTAAATACATAAATAATAAATTAATATTAAATGTTATCCTAATTTATTAAAAAATAAATTTTTTATTATTTGGTATACAAAATTATATTTATTCAACTCGTGTAAAACGCGGGGTATAAATTCTTTTATTATTTACTATACAAAGTTACATTTATATAACCTGTGTAATACACGAAGTTTTTAAAGATATAATTTTTTTTATCATTTGCTATGTAAAATTAGATTTATTCAACACTTGTAATAAACAAGGTTTTTTTAATGATATAATTTTTTTTTATTATTTGGTAGATTTTTCAACCCGTCTATACACGAGTTTTCTTAAAGATATGACGTTTTTAGTATTTAATATACAAGATTGCATTTATTTAATCTGTGTAATACACATGATTTTTAAAGATATAACTCTTTTTAGATCTATTTAACACGTGTAATATACGGGGTTTTTAAGGATGTAATTTTTTTTTATTATTTGGTAGATTTATTCAACCCGATTATACATGGGTTTTTTTAAGATACTAGGTTTTTAGTATTTAGTTTACAAAATTACATTTATTTAATCTGTGCAATACACATTATTTTCAAAGATTTAACATTTTTTATTATTTGATATATAAAATTACATTTATTTAACCCGTACAATATACGGGGTTCATAAATATATAACTTTTTATTATTTAATATATAAAATTACATTTATTCAACCTGTGTAATTGATGCAGCGTGTGTTACGAAAATGAAGATCAAACACGTTGATTCTCCGAATACCCGTGTAGTTCTTCCCCAACCCCCAAGATTCCACCCAAAGGGCACGAAATTTGAAGTGAAAAATGAGTTATGCCAAAATTCAAGTCTTTCTTTTTCAATTACTAGAGAAACATATAAATAGGAACAGAAATTCGAAATGGGCCTAAAAAAGACAACGGGCCAAACACAAGCCAAAAAACAAAATGCCCAAAACATTTCAAAAAACATAAAAACGTAAATAACTAATATAAATAAGCGTTTTTTTGGCCCGGACGATGACCCAAACCGCCATAGGCATTTGCAGCAAGATGGAGCTCGTTCTCACGTTCGTTTCGCCTGTTCGCACGCCCAAAACGGACCCCCGTAGCCCAAGTTAGAGCCATTTTAGTGAAGCCCCTTTTGTTACACGATCTTGGGCCTCCAAATACAAGATGGCCCGCTCCTCCACACTTGGGCCCGTATCAGTAATAGATGGGGTTCTAACCTAGTTTGCTTGTAAAGGAAAAACCAGGTGAAAAGAAAAAAAAACCTACCCATGTCATGTGAGCTATTGACTAGACCTTTTGTGAAATCATCGAATAACATATGCTGAAGTAAAGGAATGTATATAAAGGAGATTGAACATTATATATGTTGCTACAACAAATATAAAACCAAGAATAGTGACTGGACTGCTTAGGCAAAAGGGTTCAAGGGCTTCGATTTGCGTAACGCAGGTCGTGGGGTCCCCCCACATATGCAATACATAGGTGACTGGACCCTTTTTAGCTTTCAACCCTTTAAGTTGTATTGCATTCTAGTCAGTTTATTAAGCTTGAGCTACCTACGTCATCAGCCCCCCAAGTCAGAGGTGTTTAGGGTGTAAGCTCAAAGGCGTCTAACTTTTGTACAACACTTTTATTGTTAAATGGCTTCGAGGCTTGGAAGGTTACTGGCTCTGTGTTTTGGGTGGCGAAGCTGCTGGATTTGAATTTTGAAAAGACGGTTGACATGACTGATTGACAATTTTTTGCAGGCATCAGTTTTTGTCCCCCTAGGCAATAATAAATACCGTCAGGCTTTATTTAAGTGTTCCTTTATCACAAAAAACTAACTTTTCACATTTCCCTCAAGTTTCATCAAATTCTCTCTTCCATCGACGTTAGTTTCTTCTTTGTTTTTCTTCTTTTTCCCTTCGATCATCTTTCATGGGTGCCAGGAAGGATCTATTCGTTAATTATTCTCGCCTCACTCAAGAGGAGGTTGAGGCATTCTGTACGGAGTGGGGGATTGATCCGAAGTTCAATCCGGAGGCTCCGGGTTTGGACAAATCCATCGACCAATGTCCTGCTAGTTCGATTGCGCTCTATTGTCGTCATTTTGAGTTTTCAAACTTACGTCACCCATTTTCTGTTTTTGTTCTCAACATTTTAGAATATTACCGTGTTTCTTTCGGTCAGTTACACCCCCAAGGTCTTTCTAGGGTTTTACATTTCAAGGTTTTGTGTCGGGCTTTAGGGTATGATCCAACTTTGTTGTTGTTTCGCTGATTCTTCCGTTTAGCTAAGAACGACAACTGGTTTACTTTTGAGACATCTCAAATTGACGTGTGTTTTATTTCATCTATGGTAACCACCCTCGATTTTTTGGGTTTCCGAGTCAATCTTTCCATTTAAAATGGTTTGGAGGCATCCAGATGCTGTTTTTTAATGAACTGGAACCTTCTGAATCCGAGTTGGATAGTTGGTTGTTGAAATCCATTAGGGATGTCTTTCGAGGCTTCGTCCCTTTCCTAAACACTTGTTAGTGTTAATGGGTGTTAGCACATTGTGGGACAAACCAGATCGAGACTTGTGCTCATGAGGGGTGGTCAGGGTATGCAGTTTACTTTGTACACTTGTTTATTGTTTTTCTGCATTTTTACTTATGTTTTGTTTTTTGTTTGTTGGCAGTCATGTTTGCCTTATATTTTATTAAGAGTGATGATACCTCTGATGTTGTATTTGGGGATGCCGAAGCTACAGAGGGTGATGATGCTGCTGTCCGGGGTGCTGAACATAGGTTCGAAGGTTCAGGTTACGTGAATGTTCCCAATGTCAAGGGGTTTACCAAGGCTGCTGCTTCTAAAGCTTCCACTCGCTGATCCACCTATCGCATGTTAAAGGGGGCTTAACAACCATCCAGTTCTGAGCTTGTTGAGCTTAGTGACGACATAGAGACTCCGGTAGATCTGGAATTGGGGTTGAGGGGAAGTCGAAGAAGGACAAAGAGTTGTCGCTGGTGGTTGGTAAAGAGAATAAAGGAGCAGGTAAAAAGGTTGTGGGGTTAAAGGATTCAGGCAAGGGTATTGAAGGTTCTGTTAATGTTTGCCCGAGGAGGTTTATTTGCCGGGTTGGAAGGTTACAGTTGGTGACAGCTTCAAATCTTCATCTGTTTGAAGGGATGTGCTAACTCACTTTGCTCCTCCTGCTGTTTGTAATTCTTGCTCATCTATGGACGATGATCTGATGATTTCCAAGATGATGATGGGTGCATGCAACCTTGCTGCCTTGCTTCCCGAGGGGATATCGCGTTTCCGCAAAAGGATGCAAGTGTATGAAGCTTTCTCGAAAAAGAGAGATAGGATAAAGGCTTCAATGGCTGCCTTGAAGAAGGTGAGCTTACTTCAAGGCATGTAGTGGAGGTGAATGAGCTGGAAAAACAGATGGAAGCTTTGAATGTTAGGGAGAAAGCCACTTCAGAAGAGAAGGAAGGCTTGACGGCTTCCTTAGCTCAGGTGACCAGCGATAACAAATTGCTTATCGAGCATGGCTTTCAACAGTTAGTCACCTATCTTCTTCACTCATCCGAATTTAACAAAGCTTTGGGTGATGTGTACACCAAGCTCCTTGTCCATGGAAGGCACCAAGGTTTTACCGTTGGTTACAAAGCTTGTGAAGCTGGGGAGCCTCAAGATAAGTCTTCTCTTTTTCACCCCAAAGCCTTCGAAGTCTTCAAGGACTCTGTGGGTGAAGTCTCCGAATGCTTTGGCAAACCTCTTTTTGTTTTGCAGGAGTTGAAACCGCGTGGCCTTAATGAGGTTGTTTGTGCTGAGGTGCTAAAGTCCCTTTCGAAGAAACGTCCTTGTTAGGTGATAGTGAAGAGACGTTTTCTGAAGGTGGTGAAGGCTCGAAAGGTTCAAGCCTCGAAGCTTCCGAGGCAGCAGGTGCAAGTGGGAGGAAAAAGAAGAATGCTAAGAAACCCCAGGATGATGCAAACGTGAAGAAGGTTAAAGCAGGGAAGTCTACCATCTCTGATGCTGCTAAGTGACTTTAAAACTTTTATTTGTAGCTATCTTAGCACCTTAAACAATATTATGTGATGTATGTTTGAACATGTATTCTTTTGAGGGAACCGTTTAGGTAGGTCCCTTTGATGGTTGAAGCCTTGAAGGCTTTTGGACAATGTGTAGGTTGGATGGCCCATATGGCCTTTGTTATGTTTAACTCTTTATCTTTTATGTTATGTTGTTCCGTTATTCATTTGTGTTTTTATTGGTTTTATGTGTTGTCTTTATTTTTGGTTGTACATCCTTTGCTATTTATACCTTGAAGGGTTCAGTGCTGCAGTTACCTAGCCTTAGGGTATTTTTAACAAGAAGATACATCACCTATCCTATTTATAACACTCACTTGGTGTCTTTTTGGTTTGTAAGCCACTGTTAAGGCTTAAGGAACATTTGATGCAGGCTGCTCAAACCCGTCTATGAGCATATTTTTAAAATTTTTCAAAGTCTCATGGAGTTGTATTAATTTAGGAACTCACCCCATATATAGGTCCATTCAACCCTTGAACCTATTGAGCGATGTGGCCTGGGAGCTCATCCCCTTACATGGACCTTGCCATGGAGTGTTATGCTAGGTTCTCAACCTGATTATAGGATAGAAAGACAAATTTTGATAAAAACTTCGTCATTCATTCACTCAAAAGTACGTTGATTACAAGGGATGGTAGAACAATTCTTGAAATACTTTCTAAGACATTTTGACTAAACGTGGAACCTTTTAAGGTTTTTGCCGTTCCAGTGGCGGGGAAGCTTTTTACCTTTTACATTAGCCAGTTTGTATGATCCTCCTTTGTGAGCTTCAAGGATAGTGTATGGCCCTTCCCACTGATGCGTGTGTGGTGTGATATATATTTAAGTATATTTTAAGTCCTTTTTACACGTTAGCCAAGTTTTAAATTTATAAAACACGATATTATACTAACACCAAACACACATAAGGGCAAGTGCACCCATCGTGAGCGTAGTATAGTGTTGGTAAGATACCGAGGTCATCCAAGGACACAAGAGCTTTTAATACCGGTTTATCCTCAACGTCTAATCAAATCAAAAGTTTAGAAAAATGTTTTAAACTAGAAAAATAAAAATTAACTAAAATGCTGAAAAATAAAATAAAATAAAAACAGATAGACAAGATGAACCACTTGGATCCGACTCATGTATAGTGTAACCTTTAATTATTTCCGCACTTTTGCACTTTTTAAGAGATTATCTTAGTTATTGTAGTAGGCCCCTCTTTTGAAGGTGACGTTACCCTCAACCCAGTAGTTTGAGTCAACAAGGATACAATCCTAAAGGGTCGGATTATTGAAAGATAATTAATTAAGTTATTAATGCATAATGTGGTAGACCCCTCTTTTGAAGGTGACGTTACCCTCGGCTAAGTAGTCTGAGTCAGCAGGGATACAGTCCTAAGTAGCCGGGTTAAAGTTTCAATAGTGGCTTACATATGAGGGGATCAAAGAGTTTGGACCCCCGCCATCCATCACCGGTGGGTATTGAAGGAGGTCCTACTAAATTTGACCCAGGTCCTTGCAGGATCTATACACTGAACAAGGCAAGACTCTTACCAAACCGTTCCGTTAACCCCCGACCAGGTAGCCAACATATCTCCATATAGACCGTGGAGATATGAATGGTAAAAATCTTTTATTTTATATAGACAGTAAAATAATGCCAAGACACCATGGATAAACGATAAGGAAGAATCACATTCAACATAAGAAACTAGTTATTAAAGTCATTAATACATAACCAAATAAAAAGTGTGAAAAGATTAAAAATAAAAAGTATTACACTAGACACTTGTCTTCACCAAGTGATGTAAGAGACTTAGGCAAACATGGCCTTTGATTGTCAAGAACTCTTACGATCAATCTTGGATCCCGAGACTACTCACACACTCTATGATGGATGATGGTGGTGGATGATGGTGTTGTGATGGTGGTGGGTGAAGTGTGAGAGAGGTAGTTTGCCAAGGGATGGTTTGCAAATGAGCCAAGCACCCTTATTTATAGACTGAACAGAAGCTCGGGCACGGCCCCGTGTCCATTGGGCACGGCCCCGTGTCCATCCTCCTTCTCTTTCTTCTTTAATTGCAGTTTGTCTGCATTAGTTGACCACGCCCCCGTGTCCGCTGGGCACGACCCTGTGTGCAGAAGCGTATCTGTACTATCAAGATTTCCCCAGATTCTACGAATCTTAGAGTTGACCACGGCCCCGTGTCCGGTGGGCACGCCCCCATGGTGGTTGATAGAAGCTTCTACAGCTTTGTCTTTTCTGCAGACACTTGGGCACGCCCCCGTGCTCACTGAGCACGGGGCATGTTCAGCCTTCTGTTCTCTTGTTTTTGCTTGGGAAGATGCTGCCGGGGGGTCGGGCATGCCACGTTTGTTCCTTTTCTTGTATTTATGTTAAATTTAGCTGCCTTTTTGCTTCTTTTGTTCATTTGAGCTCATTTAATCCTGAAAATAGAAAAGGAAGACAAAAACATACTTTTTCCAACATTAGTACTAAAAAGGGTTAGTTTTATGCCACATTTGATGTAATTTATATGTTGCATTTTGCACACATCAAATACCCCCACACTTGAATCTTTGCTTGTCCTCAAGCAAAACTCTTTATTTTGTGGCTTACACTCCCAAATGGAATGGGTAGAAGAGAAGGTTTTGGGCTTGTCATAGAGTGTCGGGATTTCCAAGATTCTTTATTAAGTTTTATTTCCATTTATTTACAATCCTATTCGTCATGATTTATTTAAAACATTACATAAGATAAATTGCTTATTAGGGCATAACATGCTTTTTTTTTTTAAATTCCATTTATATACAAGTTCACATACCTCACGGGGGATCACTCAACACTCAGCCGAAGATGTATTTTAGTGAATCACTCGAGAGCGGCATGGAACTTACTCCTACCATAGGCTTGCCAAGCAATCAATCCTCCTCCTTTTTAACTATACACCTTTGTAAATATCAAGAGGACTTTTGGGTCTAGAGTTAGGCTTGGGTTAAAGGTAGGTGGTTGGGTTAGTGGTTAGTAAAAGGGCTTTCGTAAGACTTTTTATTTTTGTAATAATAATTTTTTTTTGATTTTGATGAAGCTATTATTCAAACAAAGTTATTTTTGATAAACTTGTTTGTTTATTTCCTTTTGCTTCATCATCATCATCAAAATATATATATATAAGATTAGGTTCAAACGTGAACAAAATCTCAAGAGTGAACTGCGTGAACTGATCTGGGCCCTTGATTTTTATGATCTTGAGATTAAAGTAAGTGGCATGATGTTAATTATTTGGTTAATTTTTTCCATTTAATTAAATATAAAAAGGGTATATGTGTAATTTCAATCTTAAATTGATTGCATAAATCTCTCACAAATCAAGTAATCAATTATCCTTTTAAATTGATTGCATAAATCTCTCATAAATCAAATCAAGGATTAGAAAAGATGTAACTTAATTCAATTACTAAATAATTATTTGTTTAAATGCGATGTACACATGTGTATTCTGATTTTGCCCTCTTTTTAATGCGATGTACACATGTGTATATCGTCTGTTTTTGTGATATCTCAGAATTTTTTTTTGTATTGAATGTTGATGTACACCTGTGAATTATTGTACACATATGTACGATGCTGAGTACACATGTGTACTGTTCTATTTATATCCAAGTACACATGTGCATACCGTTGAAATATGAAGGTTACGTGGATCTTAAAAATCAAAATTTGAATTCCGATGATGAAATCTGAAATAAAAATTAAAATTGAATCTGTTGATTTGTTGTTTGTTTTGATAATTATCTTATTAATAAATAAACATAATGTGGATAATGAATTTAAATTAGGAAAGATGTAACTTAATTCAATTATTAAAATAATGATTTAAATCTAATTTTTATATAATTACAATCCTATCCTTAACAACTAAAAAGGAAATCAAGGGTTCATATCTGTTCACGCAGTTCACTCTTGGGAGGTTGTTCACGCTGGAACCCTACCCTATATATATATATATATATATATATATATATATATATTTGAAGAAAGTAATAAGAAAAACCGAGCTTGTTACTAAAACAAAGGGTTAAAAATAAAAAGGTTTCGGTGGGTAAAAGGGTGTTTGTTTTTGGGTTAAGAAATGAAAATTTTTAGGCTCAAAGGAGTTAACTAGGGGGATTTTGGGTAGGTGGTAAAAAAAGAAAAATAATGGTGTAGAAATAAAAAGGGTTAGTCCTAATGCCTCCGTCATTTACTTACTCGGGTTTAAGTTGGTAAGGACCGGGAATGTACCGTCGTGGCAAGTTCTAGAGTCATAAGAACCAAACGGCTATTCACACAAGAAACGAAAAATGAGCAATTAGTTTAAGGATATGTATTTGTATGCTCAGTAAAGGCTCAAAACTCACTTTTTGTGGGAATGAGTTTTTATGTGATCAAGTATATATAATCAAATTTTAACTAAACTTGTCATGCCGTTTCATAATTTTCTTATGTTGGTTGTTTTTATCACGACGCTATCGGTTGTAAATTTGTAAAAATATAACCTTTTTAGAACTTGAAATTCCCGAGTTAAACCTAGACAAGTAAAAAAATGAAAAATTTTTGAAAAAATTTGGGGTGATTAGCGGTTCCAATAGAGTTTTGTGTAAGGCTTGTAATTAGGACTTGCAAGATTCAAGGTTTTAGCATCCCCCCACACTTAAATTACACATTGTCCTCAATGTGTCCCAAAAATAATTTTTTAGGTTGATTGAATGTGTAAAAAGGTGCGAAAAAGCAAAAATTTATGTTACTGGGCGTCTGGACACGGCCCCGTGTTCAGATCGCCAGTAACAAAATGAGTAAAAAGAAACAGAAGCCTGAGCATGGGGGCATGTTCAATGAGCACGCTCCGTGTCCAGTTACCTGAACTGGGCATTTTCTGCAGATGGTTGGGCACGGGGCGTGTTGGGCGAGCACGGCCCCGTGCTGATCTTGCTGTAATGAAGAAAAATTTGTCGGGTGGCCCTGTTTTTGTGCATGGGGTGCTGGTTCAAGTTTCCCTTGGTATCCTTCACCATCCTGAGTGTGTTCTACACATTTTAACATCATCCAAACACCATTTTAACTAAAACCGTCATTCCATTAAATAGAGAGAAGTACATAATTAGTCCTAGAAAATTGAAAACAAAGTAGAAAAATAAAAGATAAGGGTCCTAAATTAAATAGGTCAAGTGATACATAAAATCATCCCAAGGAGCTCCACTTTTATAATAAGAACCAAAATTCCGGAAATAGTTTTCCGGTATCTAAAAGCTTTGTAGAACTCCGAGCCGAGGGGTGTTCCGTAGATGTTGTTAAAGCCATTCTTCTATCTCTCTCGGGAGGAAGAAGGCGGCTTCATTTTCCTCAACATCTTGTGGAGGGGGAGTGACACCAACCGGAACCCCTTGTAGTATGTCTCGAGGGGGTTCCGAATGTATGGCGTACCATTCGGCCGGAATGATGACTTCCGGTATCACATTCCATGCCCTTTGGGTGATAATTGGTACCAAAGGAGGAGAGGCGGGAATGTTCAACCTTTGGTGCAAAAGGTTGACCTCTCGAAGACATCCCTCTAGTCCCACCGTCAAATGATTAATACGGTCGACCAATGCTTCTTCCACCCCCGTCATCTCATCAATGGCTTCTCTTAAGGCGTAAATGTAGTTTACAAGAGAATCTTCAACCGTTGATGACCTTCTCCCTTGTCGGTTGTTTCTGGAGTGCGATGAAGATGTTCCGCTAGTTCTGCTCGCCATTCTGAGAAAACATACCGAAAAGAGTTCAATTTTATGGGAGTAGTACCTCGGACACGACCCCGTGTTTAATGAACACGGCCCCGTGTTCAGATGTCTGCAGATTTTTGGAACAAGGAATCATGGAGTTTTAATTTGTTTTCGCAATTTTTAAAACGTTTTTAAGTAGAAACAACTTAAAACATTGTTGTATAACTTATTTTTAACAAGATTCCATGAATAAAAATCTAACAAACATCTCAATAAAGCTTGAAATTATGGAGATTTCAAGCTCTAATAGAAGCATTAAGGAAAATTTGAAGAAGATGAAAGTGGATAAAAGAGGAAAGGACAAGAAGGTTGTTGAGAAACTTCTTTTAGAAAATACATAGGATGGTATGTGAGAAGATTCCCCCAAATCTTTGTCCCTGGAATGGTCCAAATGTGCAGGATTCTTGGCTGCATTTATAGAAAACGACAGCACGCTGCACACGGCCCCGTGTGCAGGCAAGATCCTGAAACATTTTGTCCGTATTCTGACACGAAATCAGACGGGAATCTTTTGGTGGACACAGGGGCGTGTTGACCTGGACACGGCCCCGTGTCTAGAGGCTGTTTATGAAGTTTCGTTTATTTCTAAGGAATTCATCTGGATCGGGTGGTTCCTTACTGGATGGAAGAACCCCAAAGTGCCTAAGATACCTTAATTGCTCTAGATTAAGACAAGAACGCAAGAGGTTGTCGGTGAGGGTGATTCCTATGTTAAATGTAGGTGGACAAGTCCAACCCTTTCCTGGGCTCTCGTTAAAGAAGGTGTATGCCGAATCGCTCAGGTCTATGTATGCACCGAACGAAGTCGATGGAGAGTCCTTCACGGCACAATCGACACAGGGACGACTATCGCCCACGTCTTTGCTAGAGTTAAGGTAATATCGGGAACAACGAAGTTGTTTCTATTTGAATGCGATCCCAATAATTCTTCTTGGTTATCGTCTTGAGATGAATCATAGATATCCATCTTAAGTTCTTTTAACCAATTAAGAATTAGATCTTCCATTTGAAATAGTTCATCAAGAAGCATTTCTCCTAGAAGGTCCGGTTGAGAGCATTCAAGGGAGAGATAGGGATTATTTTTATTTTTGCCCCTCTTAAGGCTACAGGAAAACAATGGGTCTATATAATGGGGCTTATAATTTAGAAAGTAACATTCCAATTCTTTATGTGGGCCACCACATATTTGACACCACGTACCATAAAAGTGCCGAAAGTAAAAAATATCAGTATCTCTCATGTTTGTGTCAGAAATTACCAACCGTCGGGATCTTACGGTTCTGTTTTCAGTAACTTAAACTTGGGCACGGGGCGTGTTGAGTGGGCACGGCCCCATGTTCAGCTTACTGTCTGACTTAAAACAGGATTGCCAGTTCCAAGGATTGGGCACGAGGCGTGTTCAGCGGGCACGGCCCGTGCCGAGTTCTGTAGAAGCTGAAAAATTAAGAAAATCCTAAAAAAAAAAACAGAAAAAAATTAGAAAAAACGATTAGGTCGTTGATTCCTAACTTTCTTAAAATCCTTGTATCCCCGGCAGCGGCGCCAAAAACTTGATGCGCGTGTGGTGTGATATATATTTAAGAATATTTTAAGCCCTTTTTACACGTTAGCCAAGTTTTAAATTTATAAAACACGATATTTTACTAACACCAAACACACATATGGGCAAGTGCACCCATCGTGAGCGTAGTATAGTGTTGGTAAGATACCGAAGTCGTCCAAGGACACAAGAGCTTTTAATACCGGTTTATCTTCAACGTCTAATCAAATCAAAAGTTTAGAAAAAGGTTTTAAACTAGAAAAATAAAAACTAACTAAAATGCTGAAAAATAAAATAAAATAAAAACAGATAGACAAGATGAATCACTTGGATCCGACTCGTGTATAGTGTAACCTTTGATTATTTCCGCACTTTTGCACTTTTTAAGAGATTATCTTAGTTATTGTAGTAGGCCCCTCTTTTGAAGGTGACGTTACCCTCAACCCAGTAGTTTGAGTCAGCAAGGATACAATCCTAAAGGGTCGGATTATTGAAAGATAATTAATTAAGTTATTAATGCATAATGTGGTAGTCCCCTCTTTTGAAGGTGACGTTACCCTCGGCTAAGTAGTCTGAGTCAGCAGGGATACAGTCCTAAGTAGCCGGGTTAAAGTTTCAATAGTAGCTTACATATGAGGGGATCAAAGAGTTTGGACCCCCGCCATCCAACACCGGTGGGTATTGAAGGAGGTCCTACTAAATTTGACCCATGTCCTTGCAGGATCTATACACTGAACAAGGCAAGACTCTAACCAAACCGTTCCCTTAACCTCCGACCAGGTAGCCAACATATCTCCATATAGACCGTGGAGATATGAATGGTGAAAATATTTTATTTTATATAGACAGTAAAATAATGCCAAGACACCACGGACAAACGATAAGGAAGAATCACCTTCAACATAAGAAACTAGTTATTAAAGTCATTAATACATAACCAAATAAAAAGTGCGAAAAGATTAAAAATAAAAAGTATTACACTAGACACTTGTCTTCACCAAGTGATGTAAGAGACTTAGGCAAACATGGCCTTTGATTGTCAAGAACTCTTACGATCAATCTTGGATCCCGAGACTACTTACACACTCTATGATGGACGATGGTGGTGGATGATGGTGTTGTGATGGTGGTGGGTGGTGGGTGAAGTGTGAGAGATGTGGTTTGCCAAGGGATGGTTTGCAAATGAGCCAAGCACCCCTATTTATAGCTTGACCAGACGCTCGGGCACGGCCGCGTGTCCATTGGGCACAGCCCCGTGTCCATCCTCCTCCTCTTTCTTCATTAATTGCAGTTTGTCTGCATTTGTTGACCACGCCCCCGTGTCCGCTGGGCACGACCCCGTGTGCAGAAGCGTATCTGTACTATTAAGATTTTCCCAGATTCTGCGAATCTTAGAGTTGACCACGGCCCCGTGTCCGGTGGGCACGCCCCCGTGGTGGTTGATAGAAGCTTCTACAACTTTGTCTTTTCTGCAGACACTTGGGCACGCCCCCGTGCTCACTGAGCACGGGGCGTGTTCAACCTTCTGTTCTCTTGTTTTTGCTTGGGAAGATGCTGTCGGTGGGTCGGGCATGCCACGTTTGTTCCTTTTCTTGTATTTATGTTAGATTTAGCTGCCTTTTTGCTTCTTTTGTTCATTTGAGCTCATTTAATCCTGAAAATACAAAAGGAAGACAAAAACATACTTTTTCCAACATTAGTACTAAAAAAGGATTAGTTTTATGCCACATTTGATGTAATTAATGTGTTTCATTTTGCACACATCACCACTTAGGACCAAGTTTTCCTTGATTTTCTTTCTTACTGGCTTCGTTGTTTTGAAGCACAAGGTCCCCAGGCTTGAATCGTTCATGCTTCACCCGAGCATTGTAATGTGATTCCATCTTTTTTTTTTGTACTTTGCTTCCCGTATAGCGGCTTGATCACGAGCTTCTTCGAGGAGTTTGTGGTCAGTGTAAAAGAATCTAACTAAAACTAAACTATACTACGTAGATAGCATAAGTAGGGTATCATATCCACAGGGAATTTGTGGTCAGTGTAAAAGAATCTAACTAAAACTAAATTATCTAAATCGAGGGTTTGTTTGTTTGATTGCAAAGAAAATACAATTTGTCACAAAAAGTGTTATCAGAATGAGAAGAAGTAACCACCACACGGAATCCCGAATACCCGTTTTAACACAAAAATCCGTTTACTGATTCAAAACACGACATGGACATGGCCTTGGAATTAATGACTTTGATTAATTGTTAAGGATAGTTTTTAATATTCACCATATGACTTAACAACCCGTTTAATTGTATCAACTACCCACCAGTTTACCAACCCGCTAACAACGCAAGAAAGTTGCCAATTGTGACAACCCGTAATTTACGGCTCTTAATTACGTGATTAACAAGTGATTAACGCGATAATAAATGGTGTTTACAGCGCAAATTAACTTATTTAGGCCTTTGGAGTGCCTGGGAACGTCTATCCGCCTTTACAGTGCGCGAACGGTGGTTTACAGAGAAACCGGTGAAACGTTAAACGGCAACGGATTGAAACCGAACAGGATACTGACAACGCCGACAAATATTAAATTTTTACGATATATTTTAGTTTTGTAGTTAAATTTTAGTGACTACAGGCGAAACCGGATCGAAAAACGGATTAAAGACGGCAACGATACAATTTTTCGCGATTATTACCGTGATCGACAAACGGGCGTGCAAACAACGACTACCGACCGTATTTTTGTGTATTTTAATTTTTGACGTTAAAACGGAGTTCGGGTTTTGACAACGGGCCTCGTAGGAATTACGGGCTACTTACACATGGGATAGAGCTTGTGGGCCCCGGGCCCAAGCCCCACACCCACAAACCTAAACCTACACATAATATATATTAATTTTTATTACAAGATTATACTTGTAAATCTTCCCAAAAATCCATATGGGACTTGAAAATCTCAGCACAATCATACAAAATCCTGTCAAATCTCTACTATATATTTTGTGCAAGATCTTAAACAATCTTCTATATAACACCCCTATTTCCTCTAAACTCCCAACATATACACAGACTTGAAGTCTGCCTTTTACCTCTCTCCCTCTCTCGATCATACTCACACAAAGCCAAACACAGAGAAATCAACCAACAACAAGACCCAACCCAGCCACCCCTTCCTCTCTCGGTTCCCTTCTTTCTGACCGACACCCCCCACCCCGTTTTCTCTTATACCACCGGCCACCACCATCGATTTGGTGGCGGTAGGCATCAACAACAATAACCCCACCACCACAGACGGCGGAGCTGTGGTGGGTGGTGCTAGACGACGCGGACAGAGAGAGAGGAGCTGAGGAGAGAGAGAGATGACGGCGGAGAGGAGCGGCTCCTCCGCAGACAGCGGCGGTAGCAGCGGCAGTGGCGGTGGTTGTGCCTCGACCCGACCAAATTTCCGATTGATTACGGTTCCGGGCTCGGTCAAGACAGTTTCGGGTTCGACTCGGTGTATTTTAGCGCGACTCAGTTCGACTCGGTGCATTTCGGTTCAACTCGGTTCGGGTCCAGGTCAAACCGTCAACAGATTTGATTCGAGTTAGATGATGGCTCGGGTCACGGCTCGGTTGTGGGACAGCCGTGGTTTAGTTCGGTCAAGGGTTTGCAGTGGACTCGGTTCAGGTCAGCAGGTTCGAGTTTCGGGTTTTGTTTTGTTCGGTTCGTATGTAGATTTTGATGTGGTTCAAGTTTTGGACAGATTCATGTTCGGGTGTTTCGGGTCAACGGCTTCGGGTCAGACTCAATTTCAGTTTGACTCGAGTCAACTCGGTCAACAGCAGTTCAGCTAGCCAAAGATCATCAACGGGTCGAACGGTTTGGCTTGGATCGGTTTATAAAGCATTTCGGTTGACTCGGTCAAACCGAGTCAACTCAGTCAACCGAGTCAACTCAGTTGACCCGGTCAACTCAGTCAAACATTTATGCAAATCGACACGAGGATTTGGTAAAGATTAGTGACTCGATTTATTTATTATAGTTTTAAAGTATCACGTGATAACGAGCTCGAACCGACCTATTTATAAGTTACATTTGAGATATATATATATATGTTTGCCGAAATTACATTTATAGTTTAGTTGAATCTTGATAAAAATTTCGACACTTTAGTTGTCGGGGCGTCCAAAAACAAAGGAAACTCTGCCCGTTTTTCGAGAAAATCCGTAAAGACGAAGCGTTTTTATTATAAAACAAAACGTCGGAATTCGAATCCTTTTATAAATAAATATAGTATATATATTTATTTCAAACATCGCGTAACACGAATTCCCCTAATAAAAATAAATATAGATCGTATTCACTTTCAAAAACAACTCTACGATTCCTCTATAAAATAAATATAACTCTTCATATTTATTTTACACGCCTAAACGGCCTATACGTATATTTTTGGCAAATATACACAAGACGTGATACAAGTTATTATATACGAAACGCGATATATGATACGAGTTTGTTATATGATATTTTCATAGAAATATTCTTTTATACTCGTATGACTACTCGAGACGGCTAACACACTTACAACGATATATTTATATATTTTTATATAAATATTTATTCATTTTAAGTCTCTCGGAAACTAAGTCTTTTGCAAGACTTACTAAACTGCTACTGACATTAAACGAGACTTAACACATATAACTTAATCTTTTCCATTAAGTTAACATCTTACTGTCGAATCGTTCGGCTAACGATTCGGTAGAGCTCGGTGACACGTAGACTAGTTACCGCTTTGTTTAGAAACTTATAAGGTATTCCGTGTTAGGAATATTGTAGAATGCACGCTAGCAAGTCTCATCTTGGAAACGACATCACGAAGTCGTAATTAGCTCGCTTTGCACAAGAATATTCAGGTGAGTTCATAACCCCACTTTTTACGGCTTACATATTTTTATAAATGTTTTCGGGGTGGAAAGACATGCACGTTTTGCAAAAACATACCAAGTTAGAACAAACGCAAAACTCGTATTTTCTAAATCATATTACGAAGGGATTTCGAGGAACTCAAATGATTAACGAAAGGTTTATACTAAACATACTGGTTTTTACAAAATAAATGCTTATTTTCGAAATGTGAATGATAATCTGGCCAGGGTGACCAGGAATCTGGTCAGGGTGACCAGGGATCTGGCCAGGGTGACCAGGGATTTTTATACATGGTATGACTAGCGTAAGGAGGGTTTACTACTTAGATCATGTGAGTGGGTAGGTGGCACTTGAGGCCATTAATCCTCATTGTAGGACCGAGGGGCACGATGCGGTAGATCTATCTGGGTGTAGCGAGCCCAGCCCCCAGGACAAACAGTTAACGTTCCTCGGGGTGACTATGTTCCCGACGCACAAATCCGCTAGGTTTGAGTCTTCCTACTTGCACTTCACACATATCAATGGCCTTGCAAACCATTGGTGATCTCTTTATTTCCTTATTTGCTACATACCAGGGATTTTATACTTACGAAAACTTCTTGTTCATACAAATTAACTACCATGTTTTATACAAATTCAAAGTATTATGCGGGTATGGAGTCAAAGTCAGGGTGGGCATTGACGGTTTTGCGAACATTACAAATACAAGGCTTTACAAATACATGGTTTTATGAACATAACGTGTTACAAACACAACGTTTCCAATTAACTTGGCAAGAAAATGATTTTCAAATTCATTTTCTCAATACTATTTCAAAAACCGGTTATTCCAAAGATTTATTTCAAACCTTTCACAACTCAAAAGATTTATCTCAAATCTTTTACGAACAAACTATGAACTCGCTCAACATTATGTTGATTTTTCTCGCATGTTCTTTCTCAGGTTACAGTTCTAAGGCAAGGCACGGTTGGAATAGGAGAACCATTGGAGACTCGAGTACTTAGCGGGCGTTCAATTTCTAGAAGTCTTTGCTTATTTTGCTTCCGCTGTGCAATGACGATACCAGTCCAGTCACGCCAAGCTCTGATGATTTCGGGGTGTGACAGATTGGTATCAGAGCTATAGGTTACAGCGAATTAGGTTTCTGTTGTGATACCTAGGCTCTAACCTCACTTTCCTCTGGGAACTTAGACTATTAATACGCTGAATACATACAGAACGCCCAGTACTCAAATATGGTCTCCAACCGTTGCCGACAAGCAAACAGTCAAAATTTTGTTTCCAAATAAATGTTGAGCACATTTTATTATTTATAGGCTCAACCTGGAGGGTTGAGGCTCGGTCTGGAGGATCGAGGCTCGGTCTAGGTGACCGAGGTAGTTGAGCACGTTGATTTATTATAGGCTCAGCCTGGAGGGTTGAGGCTCGGTCTGGAGGATCGAGGTTTGGTCTAGGTGACCAAGGTAGTGGGCTAGCAAGGCTAGGAAGAGTAGGCTCAGTCATGAAGGCTGAGGCTCGGTCAAGGGGACCGAGGCTCGATCTAAGTGGTCGAGGTGGAGGATAGAGCAGTCTTAAAGACTGGGAGAAATTGGCTAGTGGGACTAGGAGAATTACTTGATTGCTTATTGGTGACTAACATGTTCATGATTGATTATTTGTGCACGTGCGTGGTTATTAAAGGTCATCACGTAGGAACCGCGAATATTAACTCGGGCACACTCTGTTATCCATATTGTCTATAATATTTAACTTCCCGAGCAGGCAGCCTACGCATAACAAAACGCTAGCGCATGAGAATACATGAAACTCAAATTTTACGTCAACGGATGTCGGGGTACCTCACATTCTACGCGGAACACAACGCTAGTGCACAGGTATATGTGAAACTTAAGCTATACATCAACGGAGGTTGAAGTACGACACATACGATTATCGAGGCGAGGCCTTCGAGAAGGAACGATGACGCAATTTAACGACGACGCTAGATTCCTGTCAGCAGGAGAACTAACGATCTGGAAACGACAATTTGTCACGCGATCCTGCAACGGCACGAATCACGCCAGGGAGAAGACGAATGTCTCCGCATCCCCCCTACCTAATTAATGACGAGTACGCTATGTTCGACATTCCATGGTAATGTCACCTAACAATTGGTCGTCACACGAAACCCCAGGTAAAGTCCTCAAATTTCTTTTATTGAAATTTCGAATTTCACACTTACTGAGTAGATTTTCGTATCTCTACTCCTCTTAATGGTCATTGTATCACGATCATTTCTTTACAAGTTACATACATGGTTTTTCGTTGTGACCATGCCGAAAGTTTTCTTGTCGATACATATGTTTATTGTCGGATTGCGCTAAAACCAAGTTCGACTGTTTGAACTTGTCCATTACACATGTTCACTTCAGAACATCATATGATGTATTGGGAGCATCATATTCAAAATTCGTTTTAACAAGTGTTTCATTTGTTCCGAGTCGAAGTAAAATTGTTTGGCATTCGACTCCATTAAAATTGTCTGTTGATTTCGACACCATGTGATGGTGATTTTCATTAGTTTGAAGCTTGCGCTAAACTCGTTTACACATCTCATACACAGATTTAATTATTGAATTGCTTTAAATCCGCTTTGGTTTATCACATTACAACAGTCTTAATACAATAGTGTGTTAAGACAATGGTACACAAAACCATCTTATATTCCGGTGTACCTACTAACGTTTCTTTCATTATCAATCGAAAGTCTTGCAATATTCATTGCTCCATCCTCTTCGATCGAAACAGAAATTCTTTGGTGTTCCATCTTCAATTGAAAATTCTTTGATGTTTGTTTGGAACAAACATTCATATTTACTTCATTACGCTTTCAATTGACTTCAAACACGGTGGATTTGTTTGATCACCGCTATTATTGAACTATTTAATTCACTACGACACCTTGTGGTGTCAGTACAAACTTGTAGCTTGGGCTAATTATGATTGAGCGTTATATGCAAAACACAGGTGATACTTGTTCGATCACCCATATTATTTAATGGTTTCATTCATTGCGACACCTTGTGGAGTCGGTGTAACTTGCAGCTTGTGCTGATCACGGTCGAGCGTTTCATGCAAACTATTTGAGATTGTTGATTCTAAGTTCATCCAGTGGATGTTATTGCTTCTAGAACTCATTTACACATTGTAAACGTTCATATGGAATTCGATTGGTCGAAGTTCCTGTTCATTGTTGGATCCTTGTTGACTTAGTCACATTAGTGACTGTACCTATACGTCTCGTTTCTTTTGACATCAATTACTGAGACACATTTTTAAACTGTTGGGATTCCTATTATGAAAGAATGCCCTTGAATTCACATGATTCGAATAAGTCTTGTTTCGATTACGCGGTCATTCACTTTGTTATTATTCGGACTTACCTGCGAATAACACAATTCTGAGGGGATAACATGGTCTAAATTTCGAGGACGAAATTTCTGTAACAGGGGGAGAATGTGACAACCCGTAATTTACGGCTCTTAATTACGTGATTAACAAGTGATTAACGCGATAATAAATGGTGTTTACAGCGCAAATTAACTTATTTAGGCCTTTGGAGTGCCTGGGAACGTCTATCCGCCTTTACAGTGCGCGAACGGTGGTTTACAGAGAAACCGGTGAAACGTTAAACGGCAACGGATTGAAACCGAACAGGATACTGACAACGCCGACAAATATTAAATTTTTACGATATATTTTAGTTTTTGTAGTTAAATTTTAGTGACTACAGGCGAAACCGGATCGAAAAACGGATTAAAGACGGCAACGATACAATTTTTCGCGATTATTACCGTGATCGACAAACGGGCGTGCAAACAACGACTACCGACCGTATTTTTGTGTATTTTAATTTTTGACGTTAAAACGGAGTTCGGGTTTTGACAACGGGCCTCGTAGGAATTACGGGCTACTTACACATGGGATAGAGCTTGTGGGCCCCGGGCCCAAGCCCCACACCCACAAACCTAAACCTACACATAATATATATTAATTTTTATTACAAGATTATACTTGTAAATCTTCCCAAAAATCCATATGGGACTTGAAAATCTCAGCACAATCATACAAAATCCTGTCAAATCTCTACTATATATTTTGTGCAAGATCTTAAACAATCTTCTATATAACACCCCTATTTCCTCTAAACTCCCAACATATACACAGACTTGAAGTCTGCCTTTTACCTCTCTCCCTCTCTCGATCATACTCACACAAAGCCAAACACAGAGAAATCAACCAACAACAAGACCCAACCCAGCCACCCCTTCCTCTCTCGGTTCCCTTCTTTCTGACCGACACCCCCCACCCCGTTTTCTCTTATACCACCGGCCACCACCATCGATTTGGTGGCGGTAGGCATCAACAACAATAACCCCACCACCACAGACGGCGGAGCTGTGGTGGGTGGTGCTAGACGACGCGGACAGAGAGAGAGGAGCTGAGGAGAGAGAGAGATGACGGCGGAGAGGAGCGGCTCCTCCGCAGACAGCGGCGGTAGCAGCGGCAGTGGCGGTGGTTGTGCCTCGACCCGACCAAATTTCCGATTGATTACGGTTCCGGGCTCGGTCAAGACAGTTTCGGGTTCGACTCGGTGTATTTTAGCGCGACTCAGTTCGACTCGGTGCATTTCGGTTCAACTCGGTTCGGGTCCAGGTCAAACCGTCAACAGATTTGATTCGAGTTAGATGATGGCTCGGGTCACGGCTCGGTTGTGGGACAGCCGTGGTTTAGTTCGGTCAAGGGTTTGCAGTGGACTCGGTTCAGGTCAGCAGGTTCGAGTTTCGGGTTTTGTTTTGTTCGGTTCGTATGTAGATTTTGATGTGGTTCAAGTTTTGGACAGATTCATGTTCGGGTGTTTCGGGTCAACGGCTTCGGGTCAGACTCAATTTCAGTTTGACTCGAGTCAACTCGGTCAACAGCAGTTCAGCTAGCCAAAGATCATCAACGGGTCGAACGGTTTGGCTTGGATCGGTTTATAAAGCATTTCGGTTGACTCGGTCAAACCGAGTCAACTCAGTCAACCGAGTCAACTCAGTTGACCCGGTCAACTCAGTCAAACATTTATGCAAATCGACACGAGGATTTGGTAAAGATTAGTGACTCGATTTATTTATTATAGTTTTAAAGTATCACGTGATAACGAGCTCGAACCGACCTATTTATAAGTTACATTTGAGATATATATATATATGTTTGCCGAAATTACATTTATAGTTTAGTTGAATCTTGATAAAAATTTCGACACTTTAGTTGTCGGGGCGTCCAAAAACAAAGGAAACTCTGCCCGTTTTTCGAGAAAATCCGTAAAGACGAAGCGTTTTTATTATAAAACAAAACGTCGGAATTCGAATCCTTTTATAAATAAATATAGTATATATATTTATTTCAAACATCGCGTAACACGAATTCCCCTAATAAAAATAAATATAGATCGTATTCACTTTCAAAAACAACTCTACGATTCCTCTATAAAATAAATATAACTCTTCATATTTATTTTACACGCCTAAACGGCCTATACGTATATTTTTGGCAAATATACACAAGACGTGATACAAGTTATTATATACGAAACGCGATATATGATACGAGTTTGTTATATGATATTTTCATAGAAATATTCTTTTATACTCGTATGACTACTCGAGACGGCTAACACACTTACAACGATATATTTATATATTTTTATATAAATATTTATTCATTTTAAGTCTCTCGGAAACTAAGTCTTTTGCAAGACTTACTAAACTGCTACTGACATTAAACGAGACTTAACACATATAACTTAATCTTTTCCATTAAGTTAACATCTTACTGTCGAATCGTTCGGCTAACGATTCGGTAGAGCTCGGTGACACGTAGACTAGTTACCGCTTTGTTTAGAAACTTATAAGGTATTCCGTGTTAGGAATATTGTAGAATGCACGCTAGCAAGTCTCATCTTGGAAACGACATCACGAAGTCGTAATTAGCTCGCTTTGCACAAGAATATTCAGGTGAGTTCATAACCCCACTTTTTACGGCTTACATATTTTTATAAATGTTTTCGGGGTGGAAAGACATGCACGTTTTGCAAAAACATACCAAGTTAGAACAAACGCAAAACTCGTATTTTCTAAATCATATTACGAAGGGATTTCGAGGAACTCAAATGATTAACGAAAGGTTTATACTAAACATACTGGTTTTTACAAAATAAATGCTTATTTTCGAAATGTGAATGATAATCTGGCCAGGGTGACCAGGAATCTGGTCAGGGTGACCAGGGATCTGGCCAGGGTGACCAGGGATTTTTATACATGGTATGACTAGCGTAAGGAGGGTTTACTACTTAGATCATGTGAGTGGGTAGGTGGCACTTGAGGCCATTAATCCTCATTGTAGGACCGAGGGGCACGATGCGGTAGATCTATCTGGGTGTAGCGAGCCCAGCCCCCAGGACAAACAGTTAACGTTCCTCGGGGTGACTATGTTCCCGACGCACAAATCCGCTAGGTTTGAGTCTTCCTACTTGCACTTCACACATATCAATGGCCTTGCAAACCATTGGTGATCTCTTTATTTCCTTATTTGCTACATACCAGGGATTTTATACTTACGAAAACTTCTTGTTCATACAAATTAACTACCATGTTTTATACAAATTCAAAGTATTATGCGGGTATGGAGTCAAAGTCAGGGTGGGCATTGACGGTTTTGCGAACATTACAAATACAAGGCTTTACAAATACATGGTTTTATGAACATAACGTGTTACAAACACAACGTTTCCAATTAACTTGGCAAGAAAATGATTTTCAAATTCATTTTCTCAATACTATTTCAAAAACCGGTTATTCCAAAGATTTATTTCAAACCTTTCACAACTCAAAAGATTTATCTCAAATCTTTTACGAACAAACTATGAACTCGCTCAACATTATGTTGATTTTTCTCGCATGTTCTTTCTCAGGTTACAGTTCTAAGGCAAGGCACGGTTGGAATAGGAGAACCATTGGAGACTCGAGTACTTAGCGGGCGTTCAATTTCTAGAAGTCTTTGCTTATTTTGCTTCCGCTGTGCAATGACGATACCAGTCCAGTCACGCCAAGCTCTGATGATTTCGGGGTGTGACACCAATACTCTTAATAAACGACAAGTAATTCAAACACAATAAACGTTTACCTAGAAATCAACACAAGTGGTCAAGATGTACCAGTTTACAAGAATCATAAAAACAGATAATTATGTCAAACCGAGCAAACGTTCATCCGGGCGGAAGTCACCGAGAGTTTTAGCCGCGCATGGTGGTCTTCACAGCATCAGTTATCATCCTGACTCGATCCTACATCATTGAAGAGCCTTGAGAGATGAAATAATGGTGAAAAAGTAGTCTATGATCGCCCTAGGGTTTGTACGAGATGTCACGGCCCCCGGCCCGGTTTGATCTGGTCCTAAAGCTGCGGGACAGAAACCCCGTGGTATTTATTTAATTTGCCAGCGGAATAATTAACAGGATCGTTTAAAACTTGAACATGCCCGATTATTTTATTTCATAATTAGGGACAAACCCCGTAATTTACAATAAGGGAATTTCACTGGGAAATCCCTATTTTACAAAAAAAACATGTTTCCTTATTTTTATTAAGCCACTTCTTCAAGCTTGTAGTGCTACACTGCACTTTTTCCTGGATCACAGCAGATCACCTGAAACATGTTTTAAAAAGGTTTTGTCAGCAGGGAAATACTGGCGAGTCATTCAAGTTGCACAAAATGACACATTGTTATAATATACAGTATTAAGGGTGATTACATTGTTTATATCAACCAATTACCCCAAATCGGTATTTGTCACTCGACTGTATCTGTGACTATGGTCAGATCACCCATTGGTTAACTCGTTGTCCAATGGTGACGGGAAACAAGTAATGTATATAAAACCCCACATACCGGCAGTAATTGAAGATTACAAAGACTTAATCCCTGTAATTATAACTCTGAAAATAAATAGGGTTTTTGGAAACAATTTAATAAAAAGAGAATGACTCACCTTGCAGATTTAACGAGCAAAGTTTAGCCTACTGATAAGCCTGATAACCTCAGTTAAAGAACAATGCACACGAACTAGGCCAGTAACTAATACAACATTTACGATAACTCACGAGATTAAAACCCTCACAACGAATGACAAAATGCAATACTTAAACATCCATCGAATTCACGACGAATGACGAAGTATAGCCCTAATGTGGGCAGCACTTAAACATCCATTGGATTGGTTTCAATCGATCGGACATTGAATCGTAGCAGCGATCGAGTTAATACCATGTAGCGTAGCAGCGTCTCCCTAATGGAATTTATGATTTTAAGCAGTAGAACTTCGTTTTTGATCAAAACTTTCGACACAGCTGAACTGCTCATGATCGGATCAATTTATAGTTGGAAAACGAGTTTTATGCGGCTCGCTTAGAACTTAATAAGCGTTTACCGCGGCCCGCGAGGGCCATCTATTCGTAGACTAGGGCAAGCGTGTCACCCCTAGGCCTGCCACGTGGCCTGTTTGCTTGACCGGATATTTGGTGAGTTGTCGCGGCCCGCGTAAACTTAGCTTAAGGTTTACGCGGCCCGCGTGAAACCAAAAAATATGTTTTTCTTGATTTTTGTTATGGATTAGGGTTTTCACTTATGGGTCGTTTTGGGACATTTTTGAAGGTCCTTACATCCTCCCCACCTTATTTAAAATCTCGTCCTCGAGATTTACTGAAATAAGTGAGGATACTTTCGTTTCATCTCCGATTCCAGCTCCCAAGTGTACTCAGGTCCTCTCTTCGAATCCCATTTGACTTTGACCAGTACCAGTCTTTTGTGTTTGAGAAACGTAATCTTTCTGTCTTCTATTTGCAGTGGCTTCTCAACAAATTTTAACTTTTCATTAACCTCTACATCTTAAAGAGGTACTACCAAGGATTCGTCAGATAGACATTTCTTGAGGTTGGATACATGAAATACATCATGTACCCCTGCTAGCTCTAATGGTAGTTGTAAGCGATAGGCAACTGGTCCTATGCGTTGGATTATTGGGAAGGGTCCTACGTATCTTGGACTTAGCTTTCCTTTCTTACCGAACCGAACTACTCCTTTCCAAGGAGAAACTTTCAAGAGTACCTTGTCTCCAACTTGAAATTCTAGCGGCTTGCGTCTATGGTCTGCATAACTCTTTTGACGATCTCGAGTCGTTTTCAACCTTTCCTTGATTTGAGTGATCTTGTCGAAGGTTTCTTGTCACGATTTCAGGACCGGATAATTGACTTTCTCCTATTTCTGCCCAACAAACTGGAGTTCTACACTTTCGTCCATATAATGCTTCGAATGGGGCAGCTTCGATGCTTGAATGATAACTATTATTATAGGAGAATTCGATTAAGGGTGGGTGATTATCCCAGTTCCCACAAAAATCTATTACACATGCCCTGAGCATGTCTTCCAGGGTTTGAATCGTCCTTTCACTTTGTCTGTCTGTTTGAGAATGATAAGTTGTACTTAAATTTAATCGTGTCCCCATTGCTTCATGGAAACTTGTCCAAAAATGTGAAGTGAAACGACTATCTCTATCCGATACAATGGAGAGTGGGACTCCATGTAAGGATACTATCTCGTCTACGTACAATTTTGCTAACCTTTCCATGCTAAAGGTTTCTTTCATGGGTAGAAAATGAGCTGATTTGGTTAATCGATCCACAATTACCCAAATTGCGTCATTACCTTTTCTGGTTTTGGGTAACTTAGTAACAAAGTCCATAGTTATAAGTTCCCATTTCCATACAGGCATTTCTAATTGTTGGAGTAATCCTGAAGGTTTCTGGTGTTCTGCCTTAACTTGTGAACAAGTAAGACACTTAGAAACATATCTAGCTATGTTCTTTTTCATTCCTATCCACCAGAAGTTATTTCTTAAATCTTGGTACATCTTATTGTTACCAGGATGCATGGTATACCTAGATTTATGGGCTTCCTCTAAAATCTTATTTCTTAAATTTCCTTGCTTAGGTACCCAAATCATTCTTTCATGAAATCTCCAAATTCCATCACTTCCTTGTTCTAATTCTTTTATTCTTCCTTTCATTCTTTCAGCATCATCCTTGATTGCTGTTTCCTGAATATTCTTCAGTTGTTCCATTAAGTTAAATTGTAAACTTAATCTAAGAGCACGAACTCTTCGTTGTTTCTCATGATACTTACGACTTAAGGCATCTGCAACTACGTTTGCTTTTCCTTCGTGATACTGAATATCACAGTCGTAGTCACTTAGGATTTCCATCCATCTCCTTTGCCTCATATTTAATTCTTTTTGCCCAAATATGTATCTTAAACTCTTATGATCTGTGTAGACAGTAAACTTGCTGCCATACAGATAGTGTCTCCAAATCTTAAGGGCAAAAATTATGGCTCCTAACTCTAAGTCATGAGTCGTATAGTTTTCCTCGTGCTTTTTCAATTGCCTTGAGGCATACGTAATTAGCTTCTTGCGTTGCATTAGCACACATCCTAATCCTAGCTTAGAAGCATCGCAGTAAACTTCAAAATCCTCTGTTCCTTCTGGCAAGGCTAGAATTGGGGCGTTTGTTAATCTTTGCTTTAAAATCTTAAAAGCTTCTTCTTGTCTAGGTCCCCATTCAAACTTAACTGCTTTACAGGTTAGCTTAGTTAATGGCACAACTATTTTAGAAAAATCCTTAATGAATCGTCTATAGTATCCGGCTAACCCTAGAGAACTCCTAATTTCTATAGCTGATTGCGGGACCTTCCATTTGGTGATCACTTCTATTTTGGAGGGATCTATGTGAATACCTTCGTGATTTACCATGTGTCCTAAAAATTGCACCTCCTGTAGCCAAAATTCACACTTTGAGAATTTGGCGTAAAGCTTTTCCTTTCTTAACAAAGTTAAGAGTGCATGCAGGCGCTGACAATGCTCGTCCTGAATTTTGGAATAAATTAGTATATCGTCGATGAAGACGATTACAAATTTATCCAAGTACGGTTTACAGATCCTATTCATCATATCCATAAATGCTGCTGGAGCATTTGTTAGTCCGAAGGGCATGACTGTAAACTTGTAGTGACCATACCTAGTTCTGAAAGCAGTTTTAGGTATGTCTTCTTCTTGTACTTTCAACTGATGGTATCCTGAGCGTAAATCTACCTTAGAAAAATACCTAGCTCCTTGAAGTTGATCGAAAAGATCATCAATCCTAGGTAATGGGTATCGATTCTTAATCGTAACCTTATTCAATTCCCTATAATCGATACACATTCGCATCGAACCATCTTTCTTCTTCACAAACAATACTGGAGCTCCCCACGGGGATGAACTAGGTTGTATGAATCTTTTGCTTAATAATTCATCGAACTGCTTTTTCAATTCTAGCATTTCGGTGGGTGCTAACCGATAAGGTGCCTTGGCTATCAGTGTAGTTCCAGGAATTAGAAGAATTCTAAATTCTACTTCCCTATTGGGTGGTAATCCCGGTAGTTCTTCTGGGAATACATCCAAGTATTCTGAGACTACAGGAATTTCCTTAAGTTCCTTACCTTTAGTGTTAATGATTACCGAAATCATGTACACTGTTTCTTGTTTTCTTGAATAACTGGCCAACTTCATTACTGAAATGAATTTCAGTGGTTTTCGCGGCTTATCTCCTGTAATCACCACTAATTCTCCTATAGGTGTATGAATTTCTATGGAATTTTTATCACAGAGAATTCGAGCACGGTTGGCTACTAACCAATCCATTCCTAACACAACATCAAATCCAGCTAAATTCATAGGTAACAGGTTTGCAGAAAATTTATGACCTAAGAGTTCTATCTTTCCTTCTCGCAAAACCTTATCTATGTTAACAGAATTCCCATCTGCTGTTTCGACTGTAAAAATTTGTCGAAGGTTGGTTAAGGGTAGGTTAAGAGCTTGGCAGAATGAAGTATTTATAAAACTTTGGTTTGCACCAGAGTCAAATAATACTTTTGCATAAACGTCGTGAACTAGGAACGTAGCAGCTATCACGTCAGGGATTAGCTCTGCTTCCTGAGTAGTCAACTGGAAGGCTCTTGCGTTTTTCTTGGTAGTTCCTTCTGCAGGTTTAGCCTTGTTATCTGCTGGTTTAACCAACTTAGGGCATTCTGGTTTGAAATGCCCAGCTTCTCCACAGTTATAGCAGACCCTTGTTTTCTTTCTGCAATCTTCTTCACGATGTCGTACAGCTTTGCAGAAGTTGCAGGTTTCATTACATTTGCCAAAATGTTTCTTTTTACAGTTCCAACAGAACAGCGGAGTGGAATATTGCAAAGGTCCTCTTTTCTTAAAATTGCTATTATTACCCACACGAAATCCTTGAGAAATTTTCTGAGCCAAATCCTTCTTCCTTTTCTCTCTCGCGTACGCACCAGTCCGTCTGTCAAGGTGTTGGCTAATTCTACTGCATCATCGATCGTGCGGGGCCTTGCAGCTTTGACAATATCACGGATTTCGCTAATTAAACCCCAAATGTAGCGAGAAATAAGTACCGGCTCTAGCGAAGCCAGAGTAGGCACAATTCGAGCATATTCGAAAAACTTCGAAGTATACCCTCGGCAATTAACATCCACCATTCGGTGGCTCAGGAATTTATTTGCCATCTGCTCCTTTTCATATTCCAGGCAGAATTTTCTTTCCACTAGACGCTTAAACTCCTCCCAACTCATGGCATAGGCCATGTCACTTCCCTTGGCTTGTAATACTGTATTCCACCATTCTAATGCTTCTTCCTTAAAAAGGTGAGAAGCATACATGACTTTATCCTCCTCGGCACATTTACTTATTTTGATTACTGCCTCGGTTTTCTCCAACTAATGCAGCGCCGCTGTCGCCCCTTCATTGCCTGCGAACTCAATAGGTTTACAGGCAAGGAATTCCTTGCAAGTGCAACTAGGCGTTGCAGCTTTCATTCTTTTGAGAATTGGGGCTTGCAGTACATCATTATCATTATTATTAATGTTACCACCTCCATTTATGCTATTACTGAAGTTGTCTTCATGAGTAAGTTTGCTAGGAATAATTTGTTGAGGTTCAACTGGATTTCGGGCAGCAGCAAGGATTGCTGGAATAACATTGGTTATTCCCTGAGCAACGATATTCTCGATATCTTGCCTATTCAGAAATTGATCTTCATGGTTTTGTTCAGATTGGTTAACTTCGTTAATGGGTTCATTACCAGCGTGTTCCATCTGGTAATTAATTTATATAAGTGATTAGCATAAAATAAATAACAACCAAACATAATAATCACACATAATCACATCAACACATATAGCCAAAATTGTCGATTTTTCGACTTCCATATTTTATATATATTAATATGCGTCCGTACACACCAAATATTTTACAAAAGTTTTATTTTAGGTTATTTTACATGATTATATTTTTATAGTTATATTATTATTAAACACACACTCCCACAACCACATATGATCCCTTCAGCTGGCATTTTAAAAACGACGTTCCCTCTCGTCGTATTTCCAAGATATGCTCTCCCCCACGTCTCGGATCCTATTTCCTGCGTCCACCAACTCCTCGCCATAGTGGTGGAGTTCAGCTAAGTTCTCGGTGCTCATTGGTGGATGTAGTGGAGGCTCAGGGTCAAACTGAGGGAAAAAGGTATTAGGGTTGTTTAGGAGATTCTGAAACTGCCAGTCAGTGGTCCACCATTCTTCTAGCTTTCCTAGAGGTCGGGAGTTAACAAGGGGATCTGGAATAGCAGGTTCCAGGTTGACTGGAAGTTGGGCTTCAGCTGGGTAACCAAAGAGGTTTTCATCGGCAGGTCCGATGAGGTCGCTATTCGCCAGTTGGCGGTCTAGTTCCTCCCAAGGTGGCATCTCTGGAGTTTGCCCTGAACTTTCTCCAATCTTTATTCCTTTGCCTTTATCTCTGGGATCCTCAGTCTTTACAGCTTTCTGTGTTGCTGGCCCCTTCCTACGCACACGCCTCCATCCTACAAGTCTTCTTCTTTTCTTGGGTTTAGGTTTTTCCTGAGGTTGGGCTTGGAATATCATTGGCTCTTCAGTGTCATCCTGGTAGCCAGTAAAGGTACTGGTGATATCCATATCTGAACTATGGATAGAAAAGTTTTGGAGTGCTTCTGATAGTTCATTCATGCTATTAACATACATGAAGAAACATACAAAATTCTAAGTTAAAATTTGGTAAATTAAATTCTCACAGAATCACAGAATGGAAATCAGAAAAATGAAGTATTAATTACAAATATCTAATTATACAAACAGATTGATTAAAACGAAATATTGCGATTTTATTATATATATATCTATTACAAATTACAACTGAAATTCGAAATATACTAGTGGTTATGCATTCATAAATTCTTTTAGTCTAGCTAGGTTATAGGAGTATTATGCTCAACATGCGTTTATGTAAAGTTTATTCTGTCTCTTTCTTCTACTAGGTTGCTATCTTATGGATGAAGTTCTTTTAAGTTTCTGGCTCATAGGTGGTATAGGTGCTGGTACTGGTTTGGTGATTCAACTATAAGTTAACATATACTGCTGTAGTGGCTAACATGTTGAGATTTTCCCATTGTTCGTCTAATTCATCTTCCCATGGTCGGTTATTACCTGTTTTCTGAGTCTCCTTATTAATTATCACTCCTCCTTTTGTTTGTGACTTCCTTATTTTTTCTCGGCTTTTTCTAATAATCCAACTTCTTTTCTTAGGGGTAAATGGTTCTCAGACTGTGCCTTACGAATAAATATTCCTTCCTGAGTATCTGCTGAGTATCCTGAGGAATTTGGTTGAAATGAGGTTCCCTTATCTTTTGGTGAACTATCTAATTGACGATAGATGTCCGAAAGTCTTTGCTTACCCATACTGTAATTGTTGATACATATCGTGTGGATACGGCTCGGCTCGGTTCGACTCGGCTACGAAGTGAAGGCCGTAGTCAAGACATCCTCCTGTCTTGACTCGGTATGCTAGTTACTTCGTATTGTTCGATGTACATGTAATTGCGTGTGTGAAGTATACATGTTAGTATTGCTTAGTTGTTATTTGTTTGTTGTTTGTTTGTTCTAAAGCCCATGTCATAGCTCAAGCCCAAGCCCAACATGGATGAAAACCTCAGGCCCATATGCATGACGAAAACACTACTGTTGGGCGAAATCCCTTTGTGATGAAAACACTTTGTCATGAAAACCAAATAGGACGAAATCAAGGGATTTCGTCCAGTTCTTGTTTTCGTCAACTTGTTGGTATAAATACACAGACACAGAACAGAAACACTAACGAAGTCTGAATAGATTTCTCGGAGCGAACACACTGTAAACACACACACACTGAGAGTTTATGAGAGCATCTTGTAAACATTGATTTGTAACCGTTTTCTAGATTAATACAATGGAGTGTTAATCGTTGAATCGTTGTGTCTTACGTGTTCGTCACTTGGTTTAACTTACCCATTTGGATTCCGCACTTTCGGGTTTGTCGGAAAACAGGGAATAGAGGTTACTCGATCCTCCGGGTGGACCTACAATTGGTATCAAAGCATTGGCTCGATTCCTTGTTTAAACCAAGTTGTTTTTCTTGTGCTTTTCAAAGTTTTATAGGTGTTTTTCTTGATTTTTGAACTTAAAGATCATACATTTTCTGGAAAATCTCTTTAAAACTCTCAAAAAACCTTGTTGTTTTGGTGTTTGTTTTATTAAAAACCTTGTTAAAACTTATGCATATTTGTTAGAATTGGGTTATTATTGAAACATTGTGCAAAACCTGTGCTCGGAAATTTTCTTGTAACCGGAAAACTCATCAAGTTCATCAGATCTTCATAAAGTTCTTTGTGGCCTTCAAACTGTTCTTGAAAATTATCTATGTTTGATCTGATTTGTGAATGAATTATTGTGTTGATTATATAATATTGATTGTTTGACAAATGTGTACAAGGGTCATGATGAAAGGTAGAAAATAAGGAGCTTCGAAATCAGGAAAGTATGGTGGTTTGAAAAAGAGTTGCTTGTGTCAGGATAGGATAAGGTTTTAGAAAATATCTTCTTGTCTGGTATGGTTCAATAGTCACTGATACATATTATCTGGCCGAAATCACCATACAACTCTCCAGTCAACGAAAACAACCAGTCAACAATATCAAGCTTTGGCCAAAATCCCTCCTGATCGAAATCACTTTATTGCTGAAAACCCTTACCTAGCTGAAATCTCTCCTGGCCGAAAACCCTTACCTAGCCGAAATCAGATTGTCTTTATCAGCCGAAATCACTTCTTGTCCTTGCTGAAATCACTTATCACCGAAAACCACCCTCAGCCGAAATCAAACACCCTTGCTGAAATCACCTCTCACGAAATCAGTTCTTGCCGAAAACCCTTCTTGCCAAAATCAGTTCTGGCCGAAAACCTTTATTGCCGAAAACACCTTGTGCACTAGTTGGCCGAAATCCCTTATTCATCAAGCTCAACGAAATCACTTGTGGATCACCTCACATCTGGGCCGAAATCAGTTCTGGGCCCAAATCATTACTTGTAGCCGAAATCACATTATCCATTTCAACGAAATCCAAGGGCCGAAATCAGTTCAACTGGGCCGAAATCACAACTGGACTTGTGTTATTATTATTTTTTTTAACAGTAGACTTGCAACTCATATTTAACTGTTTGATTTGTGTGATTTGTTCAGGTATTAGTCATTAAACATCAAAAATCAGTTCAAACTGGTGGGGTAATCCGTCACGTTTATCTCCATCATGGGCCGAATCTCCCGCACCTGCTTCTAATACGGAAAGTAAGTATACAAACACGTGTGTGTCGCCATCATGGGCTGAATCTCCGGCACCCGCATCTTCGCAAGCAAATCAAACGTCAACCGGTCAATGGGCGTTTGTTTCAAATCAAACTCCGAGTATTCAAAGTATACTCCTAAGCGAAAGCGAGACCGGAAGTCTGAATCGTCCACCGAAACTGATGCACCTAAACGAATATCCTGGTTGGGTTGATAGATTTCAGACATATGTCAATGGGCAAAACACGGAACTGTGGTTACGTTTTACTACAGATTTCGATCAAACTCTTGAGGTTGCCGCTTCAACTGCCGCTACATTTGCAGATCTTTCGGAAGACCAGAAAAAGGTATATGATTTAGAAAAGAAAGCATATGCTATTCTGACTCAGGCGATGAGCAAGGATATATATCATCAGTTTGTCAGTTTCAAGACGTCAAAGCGATTGTGGGATGCATTGAAGACAAGAGGTCTAGGAAATGAAAAGTCACGTCAATTGCGACATGATTTACTCAAAAAGGAGTTTGATGGTTTCACTTGTATGGAAAATGAATCTTTGGCAGATATGACAAGTCGATTTCATCACTTGCTGACTGAATTGAGCAATTATGAGGTAGTAACAACTCCAACACAGGTTGTCACAAAGTTTGCTGATGCACTGCCACCTCACTGGAATAGTTTCTTGGAAATTCTGAAATACAATGGCACATTGGCTACGAAAAACATCAATGATTTCGCTAAGCTCTTGGAGAACAAAGATCAGGAAGAAATCCTAAAGGCAAAAAGGGTTCTAGTGCGACAAAATACTGATATGTATTATGGAACTCCTAGGACTTCTACAATACAAGTGCGACATAATCCTGATATGTATTATGGAACTCCTAGTACTTTTGCAAGACCTGTTTCACATGTTCCACTTCAGACGGCGTTTGTCACAAGCACAGATTTGTATGGCAATCAGATACAAGTTCCTGTAAAGCCAGCTCCAACAACAGATATGTATGGATATCCACTTCCACCTTCTCCAATACCAAAGGTTGTTGCACCAACCACAGATTTGTACGGTAATCCACTACCTGTGCAACAGCAAGCATGTTATGGTAGCACGTCATCAGCTGGTCAGCCATCTAATACAGTACGACTGGACACATCAAGCTTCTCCAAAGTTAACGTTGAAGTAGCTAAGGATCACATGGAGATATTGAACACATTGGTGAGCGCGTATTGTGGGTTGATAGCAGGTCAGATCGGAAACATCAATCCGACTCAAGAAGATTACCAGCAGATAGATAAAGAGGAGATGGATATGATGGACATCAAATGGGCTTTCGCCAGTGCTGTAAGGCGAGCTAAAGACTTCATGGAATGGACGGGTCGAACCAGCTTGGAAAGCAAGAAAGACGCCAAGTATGGGTTCGATAAGCAGTCTGTTAAATGCTTTAACTGTGGTGAACGTGGTCACTTCAAGAGGGAATGCACAAAGCCAGCTCAGCATGGGAGCCAGAATCCTTTCAGAGGTCAAGGAGGCAACCAACAGAATCAGAATCAACCCAGGAATGATGATCGCGCCTTGGTCCCTGCAAACAATCAAGCAGGACCATAGAACACCAATCAAGCTCTTGTGGTGCAAATAGATGAAGGTTGTGACTGGTCAATGCAATTAGGCATTGGTGATCAAGGAGGAGCAGCTTGTTTTGCTGAAGTTGCTAAGGATTTGAAGCACGCCAGTGGTGTAGAATCTTCCGCCAGTGGTGGTGAATCTTCAGATGAAGAGAGTTCTGGTGATTCAAGGAGTTCAGATGAGGAAACCTCAACCTCAGGCGATGACAATGTATCTAGTGGGAGAATCGATGAAGATATCGATGAATTGATAGGAGAAGCTGCAGCAAGGAATGATAGAAGATCTATTCTGGTGGATCAAGCTGCTTATTCTTCTTCTTCTCTTCTTTCAGCCGTTATGGCTAATGGCAGCAGTTCATCAAGCCAGGTATGTGTCGATGAACCAACTGTTGTTAATTGTGATAATTATGCTAGCTTAAGTGTTAAATGTGCTGATTTGGATGCTAATATGTCTGAGTTGTAAAGCAAACATGATACTTTAAATGCTGAATTGTTTGACTTGCAAAACAAACATGTTTCATTAGATACTAAGTGGTGTGATTTACAAAGCAAACATGAGGATTTGCAAAACAAATTTGAAGTGACAAATATGCACAATCAAAAGTTGATAGTGGATCTTTCAAAATGCAAAGAGGCTAACATGTTTTATGAAAACCATGAAAAAGAATTTAAAACGATGGTTGAAACTTTAAGAAAAGATAAAACCAAACTGACAAAAATGGTTTCAAGAAAACAAACTGACATAAACCTTTATATCAATCATCTTGAAAGCATGCAAAAAGAGCTAGCCTGCACAAAGTGTGAAAGTGAGGCGATCCGGCTTAAACTAGACAGTTTTTCTAACTCTAGATATGTGCTGGATCACATCATTGGCACACAAAAAGAGAAAAAGGATGTCACGTGCATTGGATATAAGAAATGTCCACCACCTGTTAGACAAAATTATGATGCACTGCCTGATGAGGAGTTTAGAACTCATTATGAAGAATCTGTTCCTTTAGACATTGAGGAATTTGCAACGGGACTTGGATACAAACCGGAAGTACCATCAGATTCGGATGTGTCAGCCAATACAAGTGTGTCTTCTGCTGAACTGAATCAGGATCCTCCAGTCATTGTTGAGGATACTGATTCTTCAGATGATGAATCTAATGATACTGACTCAGCACAGTCAGATGCGGTAATCAAAGAAGAGGACATACCTCTCGAGAATCATATTCTATGTGATCCTCCCGCAAAACCTGCTACGACTGTTCTGACCGAGTCCATGTCTACTTCCTCACAAGAGTCTGAGAGTGTGAATTTGCTGTACACTCTTGTTGGTGATGATAAAATCTACTCTGACAAAGATTTTCCTATTAAGAATGTTAATCAATCTTTAATAAGTAAAATTTTTGAGGATTCAACAAGTAAGTTTTTGGGAAAGACAGGATCACACGTTGTGGTAACACAGTGTCCTCCTATCCCAAAGGCTGAAGTTAGAAAACAATGTGGCAATCAGAAATTACCAACAGTGGAAAAGCAGCAAAATCACACCAAACCTAAAAGTAACTCACCGACTCAATGGCAAAAGAAACAGACCAAGAAAAAGGACAAGAAAGTGAACTTTGTGAAATCGAAGGGAACAGATA
>JARYGA010013289.1:0-34554 GCA_030545235.1 Helianthus tuberosus | reverse complement strand
TAATTATCCCAAGTTATAAAAGATTATTTGTGCCTTGTGCATTTAAATCAATTTTATAAACACTTTTCAAAAGAGTCGGTTAATTGTATTTACCAGTGTAAACTGACGTATTTTCCAAAAGGTTAAGTGCAGATACTACGCGAAATAGGCTGGCTACTCCTGAGTGAATAAATAAAGAGTCTTGAAAGCTTTGTCACTTAAAAATTTGTTGAACAATATTTCCTATGTTTTGATCTGCCTGTGGATCCTTTTACATTCCGTTTGTAATACTCATGATACTTTCATTTGGTTTGTAATATTATTACTTTTAGACTTCCGTTGTGCGTTGAACTGTGATTATTGACTATGATGATATCAACTACGTCACGATACTCCCCACCGGGCCCACCGCTAATACGTGGAAATATCGGGGTGTGACAGGTTGGTATCAGAGCCAACGTTTGAGTGAATTAAACACTAGCCTTTAGTGTTAATCTCCAATGACACAGTAGCATATTCCTTAGACCTTCTGAGTCTAGACTTAACATAGGAATACTCTCATCCCTGTTCAATGTAAATATTGTTTTCGATTTTATGTATTTTGAATATGTCGCCAAGCACATAAGCTGTCGATGGAAATTCTCCACATCCGAAGCCTAGAAATGCCAAACTTCGTACCATGGCTAGGATAAGCGTGCTACCAGTTGGAGGAAAGACCTTTATGGACCTATTCCCAAAACCAGACTTGTTTAAAACCCTCATCCAGACTTTGGAGTCCATACCAGGAAATCCCTGAAGCTCCCACATTGAAGATGATACATGTGGATATTATTAATCCCTATTTCCTACCTCCGAGTTTTGAAAATTTTAGACTTAGACTATACCAGTCAAAACCTAATCCATGTCATTTCTTAATCATTGAATCCTTGGATTCTACTTCTGCAATGGATCCTGATTTGAAATATTACTTTATTCACTAAAATCTTCAGAGTCGCTACTGCGTACGATAAATAAAGAAGAGAAACAATTGGAATGAAGCAAGGAAGGCAATAGAAGACCCTCCTCCCATTATATTTCAATTTCTGTAAGTCCCGGTATGGGCATTCGATTATTATAATCCCTTATGAAAATATTATTATCATGATCCCTATGTGGAACTATCTCTTTAATAAAACTATGTTTAGACATTAGTCTATCGTAGTTTCCTTCATGGACATTATATCTCAAAATAGTCCCAGCATGGACATTTGTTTATTATAATCCTTATATGAACCTATCCTTCGATTTGAGTCCTAGTGAGGACATCTGTTCAGCAAAGCCCTTTAGTGTGCACTCCGTATCAATATAGTCCTTTTATGGACATGTTATTTATTTAAAATCCCTTTGGGGATATACTTTTCCGAAATAGTCCCATCATGGACACAAGACTTTATTATAGTCCCTTAGCGGACGTGACATTTTGTTATAGTCTCTCCGTCGACAATTGGTTTCAATATAGTCCCTATACGGACTTATAATACTTTGATAGTCCCCATACGGACTTATATTTTCCTTTTAGTCCTCCATGGACAAATAAGATACTAAAGGTCCTGTTTAAGGCCCTGTTGAAGATTTCTTAATGATTTACGGGAAGTTTTGAAAATTTTATATAGGTATTCACTTCGTCCTTTATCAAATAATAGTATCAATTTTATTCGAACTTTATCGATCTGCTAAATATTTATCCTCAAAAGATCTTCTTAATGGTTTACCCTTGCCAAGTGGTAAGTCCACATTAATTGGCCAAAAACTTTTGGTAGTTAAGGATAATTATTCCTTCTACTATGATAGTTAAGGGAGATACCCCTTCTATCCAGAGGTGGTGAACTATGTTCAAGCCTCCAAGCCTATATGATCAATGCGATCATGGTAATATTGTGTAACCATTAAGACAAATTAATCCTTGTTAACATCTAGGAACATGTTAACACTCCTGGCAGTGTTACTTGAGAAACCACACCAGCCGTCAAGGTATTTGGACTATGTCCAAGCCTTAAAGCCTATATGATCGAATTAGATCATGGAAAGTATCATCAATGTGATGATCAAAATATAAACATCCGTTAGAGATGAAGTGCCTACGGGCTATACTTGTTGTCCCTTAAGACAACGACAGATGTGGTCTATGACCCCTTGTCTAAGGATATTGGACTATGTTCAAGCATAATAGTCTATATGATCATTACGATCATGACTAATATCGTCTAATACGATGATCACATTATTTAACATCCTTTAGCGATGTTTTCGCCTACGGGCCATATTATATTGTCCATTTGTGACAAAGACAGTGGTGATCTTCTATGATTCCCTGTCTAAGATGGTGAGATATGCTCAAACCTCATAGTCTATATGATCAGTGCGATCAAGACTAATAGTATCAAAAAGATGATCATGTATAATATCCTTAATAATGTTCTGCCTACGGGTTATATACTATATTGTCCATTAGAGACATTGACAAGTGTGACCGTTATGGTTCATCGACAAAGGTAATGGGCAATCCCCATGCCTTATAGTCTATAAGATCGATAAGATCATGACTAATATACTCAATTGCAATAATTATATATATATATATATATGGATATATACAAACATCCATTAGTAATGTCCTATGATTTGCCTATGTGCCAAAATGAATCATCTTTTAAGACGATGACAGTTGTAGTCTATGACTCCCTGTCTAACGGTGAAGAACTAGGTTCAAATCTTAAAGCCCCTGATCTAATAAGATTGCGGCTTATAAATTAACGTCCTCCATGACAGGCTTTTGTTGCCATATCCTATAATGTCCCTTGCGACTAGGCCTTCGTGCCATATGATTATTATGTCCTTCCTGACGGACTCATACTTCATATTTAAAAGTCATTGTGGCAAGCCTTCGAGCCATCAAAAATCGTCAGTATAACAAAGACAGTTGTGACATTGTGATCCCCTGTCCAAAAGGAAATGGACTCGGTCCAAACTCTAAAGGCCATAGATGGTCCTTTTGTGACCTAGGCTGAATGTGATTGATGTACATACAAACAATATTCATTAGGAAAGTTCATACCATATCAGCTTATATGGTTTAAAAATACCATGGCTAATGTATGTTAGGTCGTCAGGGAGATGACTCGCTATAGCAATGCAATTAAACAATTGTTTAATTTTGGTGTTTAGTGCCAAGCTTCAAGTATGGCAAATTTGAATAAGACAAATAACAGTCGTGATATTGATGATGTGACAAATACTAATGATGCAACAAATGTGAACCTCAAGGTTAATGGAGTTAATCTCCAAGCGATGATGGACGCAACTGTTAGAAAGGCTATGAGAAAGGTTTGAAAAGCTGAATGCTACTTGCTCCAAATCATATTTCCCTGCTCATGAGAAGAGTTTAGCTCACACTTCGAACGCCAAGGACAAACCAAATAAGATGACATATAGTGAGGAGCCCCGTTCCTCTAAAGGATATACTTAAAAGTACTTTGTCTCTTGCAAGTCAAGAGACTTCAATGGCGAAATAGGGAGCCATTGATTTCGTAAATTTGTTGGGTGAAATGGAAACTATTATGGATATCAGTGGTTGTGCTGAGAAAGACATTATGAGATATATATCACAGTCGTTTAAGGGCAGTGCCCTTAATTGGGGGAAGACTTTAATGAAGTTACATGAAGAATACTCTTACAATATTTGGGATGGTCCAAGTTCATGGACTAATCAGAAAAACCAATTGACTGCGACACGGAATGGAAAAGGTGGAATAAGAATTTCTGACTCTCACCATGAAGGATCTTGGCCGTCGACAGAATGTTACAAACTTTAGTTTATTATCCGAGATAGTGCCCTATTCAGTTAACCCAAAAATCTAAGCTTAATGCAATAATTGTTGGTGGTTTAGCATCGGTAATAAGAGGGCACATTAAGGTTTCAAAGCCTGCTTCTTATAAATCCATTATGGATCTATCTCAGCTACTCACGTTATATAGATTAAGAAATAAACCAGTCAAAGCTGAGACTGCCCGAAAATTGTCAAAGATTTTACAGCTAAGTATAGAAGGATTAAGAATGGAGGCGCCTAAACCCTCCCGATGAATGTTAGAGGCAGTTCACATTAATATTGACACCAGATAAATCCCTTATTGTGATTTTATTGCTAAGAGTTTCGTTTGGATTCAGGTGCTACTGAGTCTCTCATAAGACCAAAAGCTTAGCAAACTTATGCAATGCGGGTTGTGCGTGTCGATCAAAGTAAAAGCGAAAATCGAATAAGTCTCCAAAAATTAACACACATAAGCAGGTAAATACACATCCAAACACATAAAATCGATGAATCATCAGAGTCAACAGTTGCGGGCTCAGAATCGAAACACATAGAAATCAAGAAATAGATCGTCTGCGGCTATTAGACATTGACTATCCAAAGTGATTCGACTATTCTCAAGGACTTGTTGTACATACTTTGACCTTCAGGACTGTGCTTTTGCCTCGATTCTTGGGCGTTCGGCACGCATCCCTTTAGTCATACCGTGACTTCAAGTCGTTGGAGTCCGTTGAGACTTTGGTGAGAGTTTTGTAAAACCAAGTAAAGGTCGGAACAAGTCGTCTAGGTTAGGGTTTCACCCCTGGCTTAACAACTTCATTCCTGTTTTGATAAAATAAAAGAGAATTATGCGTCAAAGTATGGATTTCACTCCTATTCCAACGTAATTTCTCGTGTTTATAGATAAAAATGTGGGTTGAACAAGCAATTTAGTCGAGAGTTTGCGGTTTTTACACCTAATCTTGACTTAATCGCTCATCCATATTTGAAAATTCGAGTGTAGTGATAGTGTAGCGTAGGTGAGAATAGCGAGAAATAGCAAGTACGCTCACATATAATCCCCACTGGACATGCACGAGTCGGTCTGTTGGTTCCTAACTATAGACTAGGTCTCTAAGACATCGACCCAGACTAGGTCGAGTCTTGCCTAATTCCCTATAGTTATGGCTCTGATACCAATCTGTCACACCCCAACCGATGGCGGAAACATCGGGGCTTGGCACTGAGCGAAACAGATTGTCCAGAAGTTTCCATAACAACTATATTTACCAAATATTTAAAGCAACACGTCCCATACCATGTCATAAATGATAATACAATTATTACAGAAAAGATCTAGTCAAATTGTTCTGTTCCGACAACTCAGATTTTCATTATAGACAATTGTTTATTGTTGACCTAGGTCTTTCCTAGCCTCGATTTCACAGCAAAGTAAGCAAATAAGCATCCTAAGCACCTGTCACATACGTTAAAGTAAAAGTCAATACACATAGTGTAAAGGTGAGCATACAAGTTTGATAATAGCATATAGAGTTCGAAATTGTTACACATAACCAGCACGTACACAGTGTAAAATGAGGCATGTTAGTTATCGACATGAACCTATCGATACTGACTGCGGGTTGACTGCCCAAGGCAGTTCGCGATACACACTCACCACTGTGAGCCATGTAAGTAATTGTCCTTAACAACCCCTGAGTGAACAGGTGTTGAGTCCAAACTATAGTACTATCGTTGCTAAGGCAGGTAGACAACATTCCACGTGTAAACATAACAAACAAGCATTCATTAAGTCACGTATACTTGCGGTAACGGCTAGCGTTTAAAGTATTGCGTAGTGTGTTCCATGTGATTTTGTATACGTAACGTATGTAACACCCAAAAGTGCGTAAAGCAAAAAGGGATCGAGTATACTCACAGTGATTGATGGATTGAAGGGAGCGCTAGAGAGTAGGATTAGCCTGAACAGATTGATAGCATAACGATAAGCGACGCGTAAAACGGAACAAGTGATAGTTGGTCAAACAACAGTTCGATCGGATGGTAGTCCGATTGGACAGCCGGTTGTTCGGTTTCCAGTCCGATGGTCATCCGGTCGGGTAACCTTTCGAGTGGATTGTTTCTTCCTTTGGGAAGGATGTGTTTGTGTATGATGGTTTGACTTTTGAAGTTTTTGTTGTAGTATTTTGAAAACACAGAAGTATCTCTACCTTTCAGGTCGATCGATCGAACGACCGTTCGATCGGGCGACAGTCCGATAGGTTGGGCACTTCACCGAGAACAAGTTCACAGTAGGTTGTCACTCGATCGGACGGTTATTCGATCGGGTGGCATCCCTTGTGCATTGAACATGTTGAAAATTGTTTAAGTGTTGAAGTTTCGAAACATCACATAGTCGGATGGTCGGTCGGTCGATCGAGTGGTAACTCGTTCGGACGGCAATCCGTTCGGTGTTCCCAAAACTCTTGAGGGTTGATTTGAAAAATTAATTGTGGGGCCAAGGTGCAAGTCGATCGGATGACTGGTCGTTCGGATGGTTGTCCGATCGGACAGCAGTCCGATCGGATGACACTCTGTCCTGGTCGACCTGTTCGTCTTACACTTGGTTGTTTTGATTGTTTGTCATTTTATCTAGACGTTTTGATAACGTATTAAGCAACAGAAACCTTGTCAATACTTGGTACCCCTGATCGGACAGGAATCACCCAAATCTGACCAGTTAACTGTTCGAGACGGTGTTCCTTGTTTAACACGAAATCGGTAGTCTCGTGGATAGAATCCAGATCTTGAACCAACACAACCACAAGAATGAGTAGTAAGTCGGCACAAGCTCCGATTCTTTTGGTTTTGAATGCATTGAGTGTAGAAGAGTTGAAAGAAAGTTGGAAAACCATCTTTCAATCCTTTTCATTGTGAATATGTTTAGATCTATGAAATATCTTTGTTTGTTTATGTGGAAATCGGTTAGATCTAAGTTGTTCTTGGTGGATTGAGGCCAAAACACGAAGTTCCCTAGAACACATGATGACGTCATCCTTGAACACTTTGAATCTTGATGATTTCACGGTTAAAAGTTAAGATTCAAAAGATAGAAAGGTGTAGGAGTGCGTGTAGATTAAGGAAGTACAAGATTTAGGATGAGATCTTACCGGAATCGCGAGAAATCTGAAGAAAAGTGGGGAAGATGAGCTGGTCGGAGGAGAGTTGCCAAAAGTGGAAAGTATGATGGTGACAGGGGGTATTTATAGGGTTTCCTAAAAAGGAAAGGGGAGGAGAAGGGCTGATCGATCGGTTAGCAGCCTGATCGATCGGATGGCCACCTGGTCGATTGGCCACTTGTTCAAGTGTTTGGTGCGACGAGTTTTGCCGTTTAGATTGCGATTGCGAGCGTTGCGATGTGAGAGAATTTCCTAGTCAAATTACTTTTAATCCCAACTACTATATCAACATACAATCATCCTTATTTCGTATTCGTTTAGCGTTTGCGATTCGATTGCGATTGAGTTCATTTGCGTTTTGATTAATTATCATAAATAAACATGCACAAGTAACACATAAGGCACACACACGTATAACAATAACCAAAATGCGTAATTCGAGTTGCGTGTGCGATTGCGATAGCGATAAAGCGATTAAACATGCGATAAACAGCGACTACTATGCAATTATTAATAGATACTCCACATAATACAACTAAAGCGATAATAAAATAGGCTAATTACAAGTCAGAGAAGTCAAAACAGGAATTGAGCAAGGAGAGACAGATCGTAATTAGCAATCTTTTCTTCCTTTGACTTCAATCTTGACTTTGACTTTGACTTTCGAAACACGGGGTGTTACAAGTTAAGCTCTAGATATATATTGAACCATTCGAGAAAGATCGAGTATGTCAAGATCGGTAGCCGGTAAGCTAAAACTTACCTAAGAAGCTGGATGGTAATCACATGGTGCTCTACACTAGTGATTTAAGGATATGTCTAGCCGTTAAATCAATAGCATTAAGGTGTGCAGAGTAATGAAAAACTATGGGTTGTTGAGAAACCAGTATCAATTAAGGATTGGCAGGATTAAAAGCTCCAAAAGATAGCATATACCAATGGTAAAGGTTAAACGGGATACCGTTGGGATCCCAAATATATACGAGAGGTCGTATTTACTTTGTAACAAAAGAACTCCTATCTTTTTGGCAAATCTCGAGGTCGAGATTTATTTTAAGGGGGTGAGGATGTAACACCTTGTAAAAACACGTCCAATGATATATCGACACGTGTACTAAACCCTAATAAAGTCAAACGTTGAATTTGAGGGACTAATTTTGCGAAAGATAAAAAAATTTGACTATAGAAGGACTGGGAATATTAACATGCTTAATATAATCCTCTGAATAACGTTACAGGGCAATCATATTCACAAATGAGCCACTTGATGATCGAGAGTAGCTGTTTGCGTAATTAATTGAAAGTTTGCGCGTCGAAGGGTTAAAAGCGTCAACATGTTAATTCTTACCTCTGAGTGACCTTTTAACAAACCGAGAGCTTCATGATAATTGATTTCACTCTCGGGAATGCCTAATATTGGCCATTAAGGGCTTTTATGCCTATAAGTGAAGTTACGCGCAACTTTGCAAGTTAGAGGGACTAAAAGTGTCAATATGTTTAATTATACCTCTGAATGACCTTTTTACAAACCCGAAGCATCGTGATGTTTAGTAATACGTTCGAGAATGTCTAATATGGATTAGATAAGGATTCGATGCTATTAAACGATGATATGCGCAAGTTTGCGCATTAGAGGGACCAAAAGCGTCAACTTTTGAATCTACACCCTTTGGTGACCATTTAAGCAAACGGGAGCATAGTAATATTTAATTATATGCTTAGGAATATCCATTATGGGCCACAGAAGGCTTGGATATCATTAAACGACATTTCGCACTACTTTGTGCGATTAAAGGACTATTTGCGTCAAACTACAAAAATATACTTAATCGAATGGCAGCGAACATTTCCGGAACTTGACCAAAAGTTAAACATACCATAAATATCCTCTACATAGCCTAGAAATAGGCTTTGTGGGGTTCGGTGTGCAAAAATAAACTTTTGAGTCAAACAGGGACTAAAAGCGTTAAAAAGTGCATTAGTTTGCATTTTCGCGCATATCTTACGTTTTGAATATATCCGGACATCCAAAAATTTATGTAATCATTAAAATATTTTATTTTAGTGATTGGCATGATAAAATTCCATTCGTCATGTAATTTGGATCGTTTTTCGCGTCCGTTCGTGTTTCGTTGTAATTAACCGAACAACGCAACCGTACGGCCAAACGAACCAACATCTGAGATGTTTTTGAGCATGTTTCATGTCCCCTACACTTTGGCATCATTGTAGAGCCTTGAAAATGGCCTAACGGACCTTAATCGTGTCAAAAGGGGCTTTACAAGCTTACAGGGATTAAAATTGTAACTTCTAAAAGTTGCTGCTGATCTGGTCTGTTATGGCTTAACCTCATACTTATTTCTGGACCCGGAATGAGTCATGAGCCGAGGACCATCGGGATGCACCTCTCGGGCCATCTAAGACAGCGTTTTCAGCCGTTAAAATGTGCTGAATTAAACACAGGGATCAAAGCTGCACATGCAGCAAACGTTAAGCTGGGCTAGACTGTTACGCGGACCGCGTAGCCCAGTGGGCTTGCCTTTGCAGGCCGCCAGGATGTCTGCAGCAGTAGCAGCAGATTGTTTCTGTTAATGGTTTTTGCCAATCCTTGAGCAACAAGTTCATTTTAAAACCATTAAACTGAATCCATGGGCTGCATATGGATTATTAACAGTTGTTTAACACCTGTGATGATCTCATGAACCTTTGAAACACTTGGCATCATCTCATTTCATCTCAAATTCTATAAATAGGCCAAGATTGTTCACTTTCAATTGCACATTTCCTTTCAATCTGCTCATGCTCTCAATCAAAGAGGATCCTGATCATTATGGAACCTCTCTTGAGTTCTTTTCAGTCCATTGGACCCTTTATTTAGGAGCCCAGTAAAGGATATTTGCACTTGCTGATTTGTACGGCTGGGATAAATTTGTATAATTTGCTCAGGTAAATACTTTTAACTTATTTTCCCTTATACGGGCTTGGGATACGGTATATATAAAATACCGCTTGGTCGGGTATTGAATCTTTAATCGTATGAAGGTTAATTCATTGAGATAAACCGTTTAATCTGTTTTGTTTGTTAAAGCCTTTGGGGGGTTAATGACCATGTCCTGGATATCCTCGGCTCATTCATTGAAATGGCCACGACTTAAGCACGGGGTGTAGGCATACATCTGCCAGTGCGTATGTAAAATGATATACCTGCCTATTCGAGAATAACTCGTCGTAGGTTATATTATGTGGTGTGTCTATTAATCTTTAACCCGGTATTCAACCCGGGCTACTGAACGTATAATAAACATATAATTCTTTTACAAGATTATTTTTAAATAATTATCCCAAGTTATAAAAGATTATTTGTGCCTTGTGCATTTAAATCAATTTTATAAACACTTTTCAAAAGAGTCGGTTAATTGTATTTACCAGTGTAAACTGACGTATTTTCCAAAAGGTTAAGTGCAGGTACTACGCGAAATAGGCTGGCTACTCCTGAGTGAATAAATAAAGAGTCTTGAAAGCTTTGTCACTTAAAAATCTGTTGAACAATATTTCCTATGTTTTGATCCGCCTGTGGATCCTTTTACATTCCGTTTGTAATACTCATGATACTTTCATTCGGTTTGTAATATTATTACTTTTAGACTTCCGCTGTGCGTTGAACTGTGATTATTGAATATGATGATATCAACACGTCACGATACTCCCCACCGGGCCCACCGGTAATACGTGGAAATATCGAGGTGTGACAATGACAAACCTGGTTACAAAAAGAAAAACATGAAGGCTGGGTTGGGTTATAAAATGACATAGAATTGGAAAAGAAATGAAACGGCAAACTATAAGAAAAAGATGAACTTTGTTCATGGAACAAGTTCAGAAGAAGAGAAAGAACTCCAATTTAGACGACAGTCTAATGAAGAGTTCTATGCTCAAAATAAAAAGCAACAACAACAGGTTAAAGATGTTTCAAAAAGAACATGTTTTAAATGTGATCAAACTGGACATCTTGCACGCAAGTGTCCAAATCCAAAACCCGTTGGTGTTGAGAAGAAGAAGTCTGATGTTGTGAATCAGAAGTCAACCAAGTTTGACTCAAAGCAAACTTGGAAACCAAAACCAAAGACACCCAAAATTGAACCTAAATAGATCTGGAAACCAAAAGTTGTTGTTCAAAATCAAAATAATCAAAATGAATCAAGATTTTATAAAAGAAACGTTTCAAAAGGACAGGTTTGGGTGGAAAAGAAACAAAAGGCTTCTGTGAGTGATAATCGGAATGAAAATACATTTGTGAAAAATGATAAAGATTTTCCGAAGTTGAATGATTCTTATTGTGTGACAATACCCAAGGTCAAACAGGCCTGGGTTGCATTGTTCAAATGATCAAATTAGTTGAATGTGCAGGTGCTTACAAAGATGGTTGAATGTTAGACAGAACAGAGGAACAGCCTGGCACAAGAGAAGGAGGCTGCTGAACCCTGCAACTGAAACAGGGAGTTTGTTCATTTCTGTACATAAATAAACCATATTAAAACAACCTTAAAAATTGAAGAATTTAAAAAAAAAACCAAAAATATGTTTCTATTCTGTCAAAAATTGAAAAAATGAAAAAAATATATGTTTGTTTTTCAGTTTGTCAAAAAATCAAAAATTTCAAAAAGATGTTTTGAGTGAATATGCCGAAATCCTCATGGCTGAACAAACATGATTAATTTCAAAAGATTGAAAAACGGTTTTCAAACAATTAAATATCAATGTGTTGTAAATCATGGGGGTACTTTATGTGAAATAGAGCATGTGATGTAGAAACTTGATGGCGAGACAAAGTTATCTACATCGGTTATCAAATTTTGTTAAATGTTTTGAATTTTAGGGGGAGTAAACGTTGTCAGAAAATACAAAAACATTTGAAATTTTGAAAAAGCCAAAAACAATAGAAAATCAAAAAGAGTTTTTGTGTAAAAAGAGGAAATGATAGTACATCAGTAGACAATTATAGTACGCTAAAGAATTGGAAAGTTAAATGTGATAAACGGTCTCATTGATGATGTGTTAGTAGGTTTTTACATGCTTAGTATATTGATTTCGAGATATAAACCTAAATATCAATACTTACTTATCTCGTGGGGAACATCTCTCGGATATATGGGTAACCCCCGAAATCTTGTTTGAGAGATTGCCAGATTCTGAGATACTAGGTCTTTATACTGTTTGATATCTTGGGTATTATACCTGGTCTTCTGATATTGCGGAAGCAATGGCCTAGACCTCGTATAATACTTTACACATTTAATGCTTACCCTCTGCATAAAATTGAAGAATATCAAAAGATATGTATCAAATGCAGTTGTAAAGAAGATCCCTAAAGTGGGACACACCTCAAAGTCGAGCCTTCATCTCTTTGATTGAACGGTAATTCATACCTGAGCTTTCAAGGTCTCGCATTAACCCAGAGTACATATATCAAATTAGTATATTCACCTGTAAGACTGAATCTAGGGAATCTTGATACGGGAGTATATTCTGAGGTGGGACACACGAATAAGTTTAAGTTCTTAAAACACTAAATTTCATATCTCGAATCAGCTGAACTTTATGTGAAAATTTAAGTAGATCAGTATACTGACAATCTAAGTGAATTGTTTAGAACTTAAAGTGTTTAAAGCTCAACGGTGCTAGTGATTTGTCATAAACTGATATGATCCTCTAACGCAAACTAAACAAAATATTGTTTGTAAATATTTGTTTACTGCTTTATGCTTTAGAAAAAGTCAAAAAGATTTTGATTCCATTTTATTTTAGACAACCGATGTCTGAAGGCCGAGTTTCAAAACCTGAGTATGTTGAATGTGTTTCTAAAAATAAACAAGTTCATTAATTTGAAACTCGGAGATTTTAAAAAAAAACAAAAATCAAAAACAGTTTGTGAAGTCTCCAAGGTCATTAATTTGGAATTGGATGATTATTTGTGAGGTTTTGGATTCTTAAAAATGTCAAATCTTATAAAGTAATTTGATAGGGGGAGTGGAGCCAGGTCATTATTCCTGGAAAACTTAAAAAGCTTTCACTGTCACATATTTGAAATGCTCCAGCTTATGCTGAGAGTCAGGTTTTCAATCTTATATTGTCAAATTTCTTATAAATGTTTGAGATTTGCAGATGAAAGTGCCAGATTACGATCCCGATAGCCGAGTCTAAGGGGGAGTCTGAAGACGTGCTCGACGCAAGGGGGAGCTTGTAATTGGAAAGTCAGGTATCGATCCTAAAGTACGGAAGCTTTACAAAAAGGGGGAGCCTGAAGAAAGAGTTTAAACGAAAGGGGGAGCAACTGAAGCTGAAGGCAGATCCACGAGGAGTCTGTTAGAGCAAGAGGAAGTATATAGTTGCTGAAGATTGTTAAAGCTTCATAAAGACTTAGAGAGAGAGAAAAGACAAGATGCTACGTGATTGACTGCGACAATATCCAAGGGGGAGTCTGTGAGTGCACTAATGTCTATTGCCTCCGTCAATTCAAATTGTAGCAGAAATTAGAAGAAGACATGGTTTTATAATGTAAAAATATAGGGAAAAGTCAAGGTGGCATTATTGTAATTAAATAGAACTTCTTTAAAGTCTTTGCCTATAAATAGGAGGATTAGGTTAGACATTTAGAACTTTTGGAGCCTTGAAGTTTAGAGAGAGACTTTAGAGAGAGAAAGTGATCAAGGTGATTCACGGTGCTTGTATTCTGTCATATCATCAATAGAATCATAGTTTAACGTTCTTGTGTTCGGTCCACGGACGTGCGCGGATTCCGCACGTCGCACGTGTCATTTCGCAATAGTTCAGGAGTCATATACGGTCCTACAACACGTTCACAAGTTGCTGTAAGAATGAGTCTGCATTGGAAAGCAGATCGTTATGATAAACCTGTGTATGTAGAAGATGACAAGAGTAAGTCTTGAAATCTTCTTGTATTATGTGAAGTTGTTTGTTATTGATATTCTCTTTGCAGTTGTTTCCTTGTATGTTGTGGTGTACAAGAGAGAGAAGGGGGAAATGGTCACAGTTCAGAAAGGTGCGGATGAGGAGACGTGGTATCATCAGATAGTGAAAAACTTTGCGCTTCCAAAGGATGCGGATCTGAATGCGCAACCGTCTGCTGGGGCTGGTACGTTTCTCCTTATTTTTTGGTAATATTGCAATATTACTCTTTGCTGATGTTGCGCTCTAGGTAATATTGCAATATTTCTTCTTTTGTATAGGTGAGTTGATCAACTTAGACGTAGGCCCGGAATCTAAGAAGAAAAAACGTGGACCTGATGCCTCTACCATTTCCAAGAAAGTTGATGCGCCGAAGGCGGATATCCTTAAAGAAGAAAAGAAGAAAGGTACGCGCCTTGTTTCTGAACCTTGGTGTGATTACGTAGTGGTGTCTGACACGTTAGAGGATCTTTCGCCTGTAGCTGTGAAAAAACCCAAACTGGAGCCTCGAGACACCGCAGACATTCCTGTATCAAACCCTGATGATCCCATAGATCTGGAATCAAGTCCTGAGCCACTAGTGAGGACTAAGGTGGTTAAGGGGAAGCAACCGGAAGGTGAAGCTGCGGTGCAGCCCGCAAAGAAGATCACAAGAAAAAAGATCGGCAAAAAAGGCAATGTAGATGCTTTTATTGTAAAATTCTCTCCAGGTGAGTGTCTTCTTAAGTTTCCGCCTTTATCATATTATAAGATAACTTTGTTAATTTCCTATGTAGAAAAACCAATCCCACCTGTTCATCAGGAATCATCATCTGCTTTTAATGATGACGTTCCGCCATCACCACCCCACACATCTATTAAAGAATAGATGGAGGGTCCTAAGACTGTAGAAGCGGAGGTGAAGAAGACTGTGGAGGCGTAAACGGAGAAAACTGTGGAAATTGAAGTGGAAACAGAGAAAGCTGCGGAGGCAGAGACGGTTGTTGCTGATGTTACCGAGCCGAAGTCTCCTGGAGTTATGGCGCGGGGGCTAGAAAAGAAAAAATATATTAATGAAGAAGAGGTACCAGTGATAACTGTTCCTTCCTCCTCTGCGCCTACCACCAAACCTCCCAAAGATCATGTTGAAGAAAATCCAAAGAGAATAGATCAAGCCTTTATTGCTCATGATGAAGAGGAAGATTCTCCTATCCGCCCGGATGAGATTCCGGGGGATTATTATTATAGGACTTATTCGGAGAAGAGAGCTTCCAACATTCATGCGCCTGTGTGGAAACTTAAACAAGGCGACACGTTCTCTGATTGGCAAGTTTGCCGTGATTGGTTGCAGGGTATTTTTCCACCTGCTGAAATAAACTTCCAAGAAGAACAATCCCATAAGCGTACCTATCACTCATACCTTGAAGAGACTGCCAGTTCAACTTCAACCACTCATTGAATAGTGTGCGAATGGCGCATCATGCACAAAGAGTAGGATGCTTTTGAAGTTTCCAAAAAAGAAGTTGCTGAAGAAAAGGCGCGCGATGCCTGTGAGGGTTTGGACGAACAGGTGGCACCACATGGGTAGTGTCCATCTGCAGATTAGCCCCGCGCTAGTGAATACACGCAAATGATCTTCCGGATCTGTTAACCCATTAAACTTCCCTACGTTTGAAGGCAATTTTGCACGCTCGAGAGGAGCTAATGTAATCTCTCTGACAAACTTGGAATTTTCGACAGCTTCTGCTGGTCGATAGATTAAGTTGTAATCATACTCTGCTTCTGGATTATAAACCGTTCGAACTTTTGGTTTATAACTTGCATGATCCTATTGCAGCCGATTGAAAACACTTGTGTTATCGTCTTCATTGTATGTTCTATCGTATTCATCGGTTTGGGTGTCCCGCTTTTTTGAGAAACGTGGGCCCAACCGTGAATGAACCGATTGCCGTTTTTTAGAGTGTTGTTCTTCACGATGAACTCGATGTCTAGATCTAGAATGAGTAGACTCACATCTGGTGTTGGACTGAGAGCAAACTTCTGTATCTTCGACCGACATGTGTGATGGTGAATCATAATGTAACACTCGAGGTGCAGATGGAGTTCGCACCTGAGCTGCAGATCTACGTGTCTGTGGTGCCGTTTGAGCAGTTTGTGCACAAAGTTGTGCATAAACAACGTTCAACGCACCTTGGGACTTAACATACCAAGAGATCGGGGTTTCACCAAGAGGTAAAATTGAACTGACCGGAATTTCAGGTTGAACTCCTGGAGTAACAGGATTGTTTACGTGATTCACATCATTTTGAACATCGTTATCATCAGATGCTTCTTCTACAATTCCTTTAACAGGGGAAACATGAGTAAAATTGCCGTTGTTCTCTGGTCGAGGACCTGGTGGGTAATTTGATGGACCTTCTGCCATTGAAAACATAAGAGAGAGAATCGATCGAGAAGATGAAAATGAAAATAGAAAATCGGTGGGCGCCAATAAAGAAACAGTGGATCGGAATTGTCCGGAATCAATCAGATATGGGGTTTAGTTTCTGCATAAAAAGGTAAATCTTCTCATTGATTGTTGGTTGAGGACTACTTCACCAGAGAACACTACAAAACAGAAAGTTGTTAGACTCGCCACGGGGAGAATGGGGGTTCTCTCCGTGACCACCCTCCGGCGTGAGAATAAGTATAGTGATTTTAAAGGAAAAGATGAATAAGCGTGAAAGTATCTTGTGAGATCATACCTGGAGTCTCATATTTATAACCGGAATTTGGCGCCAAAAAGTGTAACGGAGATAGTAACGGAGAACACTTTTCCGTTGACAGTTATCTCTCTTTCCGTCAATAGTTAACTCCACATCCATGCACACGGATCGTGGATCTGATCGACGGCTGGGGAGATGCCACATGGAGAGTGGTTTTGTGTAGATCTTTCTTTAAGTTGTTGCCATCATCGTGATTTAGATGAGTATCTCGGATTGTGCCATGTCACATTCGGTTGCAACCGAATGAAGCCATGCACGATGAGCATTTAGGGCTTTCTAGAAGATCTACAGCTGTAAACTGTTGTACCTTTGCCACGTGCCCACTCTGTTGTAACAGAAAAGATTCCTTTATTCAAGTCTTGATTTCATGCGCGAGGGCATGTTTAGGATTTTGCTTTTATATCTTCCAACCTAACTGTACCCTTGCGCGAGCCCGCGCAAGGGTGTTCGTTTGAATATTTGTTTCTCCTTTCTCCGGCGCATGGTCATCGAAGACTGATTTCTCCAACTCTTGTTTAAAAACCGCTGTGCGGCCGCCCAGGGGACTTGTTTAAGATATTTTGGAATAAGGTTACGGTATGGTCCTATGCGCTTGTGCAAGGTTTTTGGGACCATACCCCTTCAGATCCGCAGTCAATGATGTTTGATCGGTTGATTTTTGTTAAACCGACGAATATGCAATTTGTTAGAGAAGATGAATGTAGTTGTTGATGTTGTTTTACAGGAATTGAGAGGGCGAAAGTGTGGGGAAAGCGTTTTACAGCAAACATTTGCGCGCGCATTCCACGGATTGAGGTTCACCGAGATGTTGGTGACTACCTTGCTGAGATACGTTGCATTTGTTGTGCCACAAGAAGAAGGTAAAAATCTTTTGTGTTTGTGTGTAGATATTTTGTTAAAAATCATATTTTTTTTTAGGTTTCAAGAAATGGGGTTGTGGATTCTTCATTTAGCTTGTCTTCAAATTGTTAGATTGAAAAACTATAAGCAGCCTATAAGCTATTGTTTCATGTTTTAACTCTTGAATTTCAAACCTTCTTTTAATTTTAAAATAAATTATATAGATTTTTGGTTTGAACTCAATGGGTTAGTTTTGGCGACATGTGTTAACCTATTTGTTCAGTTGTTTAAGTGGTTGTAGTCACTTGAAAAACACGCATTTAAACGCCGCCTTAATCGTCCCCTATATTGTAGAGTTAGTAAGTCTTTATAATTGATGCTAAAAAACCCAATCGAAACCCATGATCATATGCCACCATTGCTTGCCACCATATGATGTTGTGCTTCGCCAATTCGTCGCAAATCTTTCTTCGTAGTTCCGTTTTCACACATATTTTTCTTCGAGATAAATTTTAATAGAATCCGTTACTTTATCTATTATTATCGTTGATTTGTTGTAAAGAAAAAAATGGCTAACAATGTAACAGTTTAAAGAAATTTATTTGGATTTTCTTGATTTAACTTAACAAATGATTTAGTTGAAGAAACAAGAACCTGATGGTTTGTTGCTGTTTGTAATCCCAAGAGTTGAGGTTGCAGCTCATGGTATTTATTTGATTTATGTCGATCTTATGTCAGCTATGGAAGCATCGGCTTTGGAATTTAAGCAACGATGGGGTTTAAATTCATTCAAACAATACTTAAATCGTCAGAGAAGATTAGAAGAGCATCGAACGCAAGTTCCCTTTAATTTCATACGCACTTCCATTACTTACTCTCGTAATCCCCTTTTTATTTGGCCTATTTTTTTCGTTTTGATGGCTGTCACAGGCTACGACCATCAAATCCTACAGCGAGGATTTCGTGGGACGTTGGATATCAACAACGCCAATTCAACCACCGACGATGACTGGAGCCTGAATGCTTACGTTTTCGATAAGGCGGCGCTGTCATGGCCGTTGGAGATCAACAACGCGGATTCATTGCTGAGTTTGTTGCATTGATTGCTTAGACTCTGTCTAGACATCATAACGTGTATATAGTTTTATCATTAAAGAAAACTTATTCAAACTTTCTACTCTTTGTAACGTGTATATAGTTTATGATGTAGTTATTTGTACATTTTTACACCAAAAAATTAATGTGCATTCATTTCTTACTAATTAGCGTAATTTACTTGCAACTACATAAAAAATATAGAGTTAAATGCTTGGTTGGTCCCTGTGGTTTTCAAAAAGTGCAGACTTGGTCCTAGTGGTTTACTAATTACACGCGTGGTCCCAAAACTTGTCAAAAATGCACTCGGTTGGTCCCCAGCCCTAACATCAGTTAAATTTCTCAGTTAACTATGTGTGAAATGACTATATTACCCCTTAAAGCCTAATCATCTTCTTCAACCTCTTACCCCTGAAAGCCCTAATCATCTCCTTCAACCCTGAAACATCTGCATCATCTTCATCACCATCATCATCTTCATCACCGTCATCTTCAGCATCCATCCACCGATACACACCCACAATTACACATAACAACAACCCATACATACATACATACACCATATGTATACACACCTGTGTCAGAGAAAACGAACGAAGAACAACAATAGATCCAGTGGGTAACCGTCTCATTAGATAAGCACAATTCTCTCTGTATTCAATCTCCATAATCCCTACAAACATTTTCCCCACTTTCACTAAGACCCACTTCAATTTCAGCTTCAGTTCTATAATCATGTGCTCTATATCACCATACAAGACCCACTTCGATCTCTCCTTCTTTTGCCGACAGAACATCATCAGCAGTTGCAAACCATCTATACCGGTGAAATTCGTCGGAGAATAAACCACCACCGTCATCATTCATCTTCACCATTCACGTCACCATCACCGGACAAACGAGAGGGGAAGGGGCGCCGTTTAAATCCACCACACGGCGGCGCTGCCGTCGTCGATCTGCACATCATCTTCATCATCGGCACCTCACCGTCATCTTCATCCATCATTCTCGTCCCCACCGTCGTTCTGTGTCATCATCAGAAAGGAGGGTTTGTCGGAGCACGTCGACTGGAGTGGTCGTCGGAGAGGCTCGCCGGCTCCTCCATGTGGTCCACCAGACTTGAAAATGAGAGGATAAGAGAGGGTGTCGGCTGTGGTGGTTGTGTGTAACTATGATCTTGTGAGTACGGATTGTGAAGGAGGGTGTCGGATTGTGTTATCTGTGTTGTGTATATAGTTTAGAGAGTTAGGGTTTCAAGAGAATAAAGATAGAAAGTGAGTAGATGATGGTGATGAAGATGATGCAGTGAGTTTTGTTAATAAGTAAGGGTATTTTGGTCATTTAACTTGGACTTAACTGAGAAATTTAACTGATGTTAGGGCTGGGGACCAACCGAGTGCATTTTTTACAAGTTTTGGGACCACGCGTGTAATTAGTAAACCACTAGGACCAAGTCTGCAATTTTTGGAAACTACAGGGACCAACCAAGCATTTAACTCAAAAATATATCTGATATATAGAACGGAGTTGAAAGGGTTATATTGGTTACAATGAGTTCAATCGGATACGTCGAAACAAACATTTTTAAATGGTTAACGCGTTACATAATACTTGAACTAATTTATTTGATGTTCGCAATGTACCCGTACCGCAATGCGCGCGTATATCGTAAGTTGTAACTAGTCTTATATAATAATTCAAGTTTAATTTCCTCACAAAATATTTCGAGTGTGAAGGGTTTTACAGTCATTTCACCAAAGTTTTAAACGGTCGTATGTAGTAGTAATTGGATGTCCACTCATCTGTCAGAGTACAGTGATACGGCTGATCAGCCCTAGTACCGATAAAGATGGCAGAATTACACTACCGTTAGCCGTGATGTTACAATTAAACGCCGTGCCGTTACTTCCGTCAGCCGCCGTGAACTAACACCGGCGTAGATACGTCGGAACACGTGTACATAATATCAGTGATGTTAAGGGCACTCGGGGTGGTCCGTTATACCACCCCGATCACGCGTTATTTTATAACGCTACACCGCCGCCGCCGCTAATTTAACGCGTTATTTTTTAAACGCGTAGAATTGTTAACGCGTTATATTTCGAAGTTGTTGGTGTGAAGTCTGACAATCTTTTATCCAAATGGAATTTAAAGCAGTATTTTATTATTAAAACAGTATATATGGCCGACAATATTTAAAGCTTCTATTTTCTAATTGGACCAATTCTTGTATGTGAGTTGACAATCTTTTATCCAAATGGAATTTAAAATAAAAAATTAAAAAAATTTGGGAGTGATAGAATTCCATTACTAGTGATACCACCCCGCCTACATTTCTATCACTAGTGATAGAATATTGGGTGCTAACATGGCATGATTTGATTGAATAGTGGGAGTGATAGAAGCTATCACTAGTGAACCACCCCCCTCCCCTAACGTGTAATTGATCACGAGGAATCTGTATGCATACAAGGAGAATATTAGACCATTGAGTATGGGGGAGGATAGTCTCCAAAGGACTATCCCCCACATAAGCGCCAAGTAGGCAAAGGAGAAGGACCCTCCCCTTGGAGACTATCCAAGGGTGCAGGGATGTTCATCCTCCATTTTTTATTATTATTTATTTGATTTAAATAATTAATGAAAACAAAGTAAATAAAAGTAAAAAAGTTACATTTAAATAAAACCTTAAAAAACAACAACCTAAAGTTACATTTAAATAAAAAAAAACACACCTAAAAAAAACCTAGAGTTACATTTAAATTAAAAAAAAAAACACACTTAAAAAAAACCTAAAGTTACATTTAAAAAAAGCTACACTCCCCCACTCCATTTTTTCCTAATTTTGTCCTTTATCATTTGTAAAATGGGACGGTCTTCTGGTGGATAGGAGCTAAGGTCGGCCGTCATTATTTTCCATTCCTCCAACTCGTGCGTTTCTTGTTGCTTCTTTAGCTTCTCATCTGCTAGTTTTTTTTTCATCTTTACCTTCTCGGTTTGCGTGTCGTTAAAGAAAAATATAGTGTACAAATTCGGTTTGCGTGTCGTTAAAGAAAAATATAGTGTACAAATAATATTTAATAACAATAATAATATAAGTTTGTAAGAAAAATAGTTTGTAAGAAAAATATTTTACCGACTATAGGAGACGTTGAATATAGTGTACAAATAAATATTTAATAACAACAATAAAAATATAATGTACAAATAATATTTAATAACAATAATAATATAAGAATAATAATATTTTACCGACTATAGGAGACGTTGAAGAGTTAATATATGCTTTCGCCAACGCCTCTTTCTCAATTTTTGACCATTGTTGCATTTGTTTGCCCGGTGTGTCTTCCTTTTTACCCTTTCCTTTTTTATTTTTCTTTTTTGAAGGTTCAGGTTGCGTTTCTGGCACAACCTCTATGTCATCATCTTCTTCCTCGATTTGTGTTTGAGGTGCTTGTGGCATGTTGGGTTGTTGCATTTGATATGGGTTGAACAACATGTTGGGTTGTTGCATTTGATATGGGTTGAACGGCATGTTGGGTTGTTGCATTTGCATTGAGTTGAACGGGTATTAGTTGAAAGCGTTTGGCATTTGTTGGTAACCCGCAAAAGCGTTGTCCATTACGGGTGTGTAGCCGGATGACGAAAACGGGTGTGAACTTGAGTTGGGATTATTTGGGTTGTAGGGATCCATAATTTTTTTAAGGTTGGGGGAGGTTTTTTTTTTATAAAAATGGGAGAAAAGTGGGGAGTAGTTTGGTAAAAAAGTGGGGTGAAAAGGGGTTGAATTTATAGTGGTGGGGTGAATTTTTTTTTTTTTTTTTTTAAATGTTGCTAGTTACCGTTACATAGCCCACCACATTCAAAAAGTCTGGCCCGTCTCCAACGTCCAAATTCGGACGGAACCGCCGTGCCGGGCCCCAAGGGGGCGGTGTTCGACGAGGCTAAAGGGAGGGGGGGGGGGGGGGGAGGGCCCTCTGCCGATCCCCATACTCAATGTTCTTAATTTAACCGGTCACCGAATCGAAAACAATGATTGGATTTGAAATGTTCACATGGAGGTGGGTGTGATTTGTATTTAAACCATCCATGCTACACTTACTTGTACAATGTGCATGTGATGTAAATTTGTCTTGTGAATAAGTTTTGTTTTGATATTTTTTTTTCATTTTTATTTTGGATGGCTTGTGACATTTTTTATTACACTAGTTGATTTTCCGTCCGCGCGTTGCGGCAGGGACCTAATGTCTGCAAAACGCTTGTTAGCAACGGCAAGCAGATACCGAATATCAAAACATAAACAAAAATGACGTGGTAAGGATAGTTACTCCGTTCAAAAAAGCGATTTTAAATAACCTAATATATAATAATAGAGTAAAGTCATTTTTGAGTCTCTGTGGTTTGTGTATTTTAACCATTTGAATCCAAAAACCAAACTTGTCTTGATTTGAGTCCCTGTGCTCTCTAATTTTAACCATTTGAGTCCCTGTGGTCTCTAATTTTAACCATTTGAATCCAGAAACCAAATGTTTCTAATTTGAATGTTGTTTACGTTTTGGATTCAAATGGTTAAAATTAGAAACCACAGAGACTCAAATCAAGACAACTTTGGTTTTTGAATTCAAATGGTTAAAATGCACAAACCACGGGGACTTAAAAAGAACTTTACTCATAATAATAGGACCCACACGTCCTACACGTTTGAAATTCAGTTGTTTTCAATTCAGTTATTACGGTGCTAACACGTTAAAATATGGATGAGCTCGGTGCCGGTAACGGCATCGAAAGTACCGATCCGGAAAATCATCGAAATTATGTATCGGCACCGGAAATGCTCGGTACAATACGGTACGGTATTTGAAGGTAAAAATCAATAAATACAGATATGGTGCTAGACCGGTGTCAAAGCGAAAGTAACGATTCTGAAAACGCCAAAAGGTGGGTACCAACTTGGTACCGAAAATGATTTGGTATAATAACTTTGGTACCGATACGATACGAGTTTGATTACAGGATTTGATACGATTTGCACATCAAAAATCTAAATATTCAATTTAATTTTACATGTTACAATTCATCCCCATTCAAACGAAATACAGTTTACTTACTGTGTGTATGAAAAGTAATCTAAACGGTGCATTTACTTGCATTGATACGTTGCTACAGGATTTGATGAGCTCGGTATCAACCGGTACCGAAAATACCGTTACCGAAATCCCCAAAAGTGGGTACCGGTACCGAATATACCTAGTATGGTTCGGTACCGGCCGGTACTGGTACGACAGCGGTATTTGAGGGTAAAACCGGTGAATACCGGTGCCGAACCGGTACCGAAAATACACCCGGTTTAGTAAATTTGATACAAGTACCCGTACCCGATACTGTTTGCTCATAAGTTGATGATGTTACTGTGCATTGATACGTTGCTACAGGATTTGATGAGCTCGGTATCAACCGGTACCGAAAATACTGTTACCGAAATCCCCAAAAGTGGGTAACGGTACCGAATATACCTGGTATGGTTCGGTACCTGTCACACCCTGGCTTTGCGGAAGCGTGGTTAATTTTGGTGTGACTTCTTAATACCATAGCTTAACCATAACAAAGCTATATGAAATAAAATCATGCAAGATCATCCATTTGATTAAGTTTTAAGACCAGAGTAACATACCATTGTCTTAAGGACTTACAACATCATAACATAAAACATTGTCTTTAACAACATAACCATTAACATGAAACAAGCGCAGTTTAAGAGTTGTGACTTGTCCAGGAAAGAGTCACATTTCCTAAACTGGGATGATCTTGGAACCCTTATGCAGCGGGAAAACATAACATACCGTGCCAGATCTTTAATTTCCTGAAATACATGTAAGTTGAAAAATCAACAATAATGTTGAGCGAGTTCATGTGTAAGTGAGTATGTACAAACACTTGTAAGTATAAAAGTTCCCTGGTATGTCGCAGTGTAAGGAAAAAGAGATCACCAATGGTTTGCAAGGCCATTAGTATGTGTGAAGTGTAAGTAGGAAGACTCAAACCTAGCAGATTTTGCGTCGGGTACAAAGTCACTCCAAGGTCCGTTCTGTTGGGCCTCTCAGAGGTCCGTTCTGTTGGGCCTAGAGTTGGGCTCGCTACACCCAGATAGATCTACCGCTTACGTCCCTCGGTGTTTCTGCCTACCCACTCACATGATCTAAGTAGTAAACCTCCTTACGCTAACCATACCGTGTATAAAGTACTTGTAATCAAAGTAACATGTATTTCACCCCCGCAGTTAAGAAAACTGAAAACAGTTAGAGAAAAGGGGGGACATGAACTCACAGTGAAGCGTCTCTACCAAGTATCTCCTGCTCACGCAGCTGTGCGACGACCTACAGGTGCTAATTTCTATTAGACGGACGGCCGTGCCTTAGCTTTATAGTTTAAGTCTTTGGGAAATAGTTAGACAACTATTTCGTGTTTACATTCTGTATATACTTGGTAGTTAATCTCCTTCCCAAGGATGGGGGATTCAATACATGTGCGTTCAAATTAAATCATTAAGTCTCACTTAATATATATACATTTTCCAATTCCAAAATATAAGTATTTTTCTCAAAAATATTATATTTTCATTTCACATAATTTTTCTCCAATAATACGTTGTTAAAATACGCGTTCATAAATATTTCCGTAAGTGCGTAAGTTACGTTTTAACAATCGAGTGGTAATATAATTACCGGTGTAACTTATATATTTATGGTGAAAGCGTTCGTATTATTTTGGATTCGTTAATGTTCGTAAATATTATTTTTACTCTAAAAATAATATTCATGTATTTTCACAAAATAATCATAAACAGTGTGTGAAAAATATATATTTATCACGTTAAATTTTGTGAAAATCCCACCTCCGAATATTTAGTAAATAAAGTCATGGCAAAATTTATATTTCGAAAACATGTCAAAAATAATTCTAACACTTGTAGTGTAAATAGTTCTAAGTGTTAGGTTTTTAGAAAAATTTCGCCAGAGTTTCCTCTGTAACTGGAGGTGGCCACGCTTTCAAGCGTATCATTTTCTTTAACAAATCAACTCAACAATTTTCTTTATTTGATCAGAACAACTTTTCTCACAACAATTAATCAACATATGTGTAACTTGCCAAAAATTACATGAACTTGTAGTTTTTCCCAAAACTGTGGTGTAAATCTCCTTAAATTTAGTAGATCCTCATATAAGGTAATTTGATCTTGTAAAAACCTCGTTTTTAGAGAAAATCCATCTTTACAACTTCCCGTCATCATTTACAAAAACTGTTATTTTGTCGGATCTTTTCATTTCACAAGTGTTTACACACTTGTGGTTTATAAAAATCATGCTTGTTAGTGTAAGATCCATCTTTTAAAATACATGATTTCTTTGATACGTGGTTCTTTGAAAATACCACTTGCAGATGCGTAGATCTGTTAGTTTTAAACACATTCTCACAAGTAAAACTCTTTTACACAAGTTCATGATTCGCGTGTGGTAGAGTTTCACCTTTTAACCCTTGCATCGTTCAAAACAAGCTTATGTTAAGATCCATGATCTTACCAAACCGGGTTAAACGATGATCCGAGCTACCACATCGTAGATCGGGCCTAAATAATCATACATCCAAAATACTACAACATTTACACAACTTATGAGCTATTAACCACCATTATAGTGTTTTTAGTAAACTTTAATGCTTCAAAATGCAAGATTCCGAGTTTTAACCGATAAAAATCCTTTTAACCACTTTAGATTAGTTCAAGAAGGTGTTTTATGCATTATACCTCTAGCTCGAGTCTAGGGAAGAATCTATGCGCAAAAGAGGTGGATAAAAGCTAAGTAGATAGGTCCTTCGCGTTCCGCTTGCACCAAGGCTCCTTGTATACGACCCTCGACACTTGTATGATGTTGGAATGTGATGAACAAGATCGAAGGATGGATGGATGTGTGGGTGTGGGTTCGGCCGAGAGCCAAAGAGAAAGAGAGAGAGTTGTGTTGTTGTGAGTTGTTAAGTGTGTATGTTATGTGTGTTTAGTGTTAACTTATAGACAATTTCATGTGCAATTAACCAATGGATATTGTGTCTTGTAGATATTAAACATCATTGATTAAAATAATCAAAATGGTACCATGGGGGGTCACTTACAAAGTGACCGAGTTCGGTTGGGGGGGGGGGGTCTAATCCGATTCCATTTCAACCATAGGTTAAGTATTAGTTAGATAATTAAGTTAAGTTAAGTGTTTAACTTGGTTACTAGGGTATGGTGTGTTAAAGCGGGTGTTAGGGCATACGGGGACCCTAACTGGCTCAGAAAAAGATAAGTAATGAAAATAACAATATTTTCACGTTCCGGGTATAGTCCGGTTGTTTGGTTGGATAGTAATCCGTTAAAGCGTTACTACAGCTTTAAAGTGTCGTTATTACTCTTTTTAGTGACACTACTCATTTCTGACACTTTGGAAAGTGTCTAGTAATATTTTTCTCATGTTTTGGCACTTTATTAGTTAGCTAAAAGCTGAATTATTGTGTAAAGTGCTGAGTTTTGTACTTAGAGTACGTTTTAGGCACATCCAGTCGTAGTGACTTATTCCTAGAGACGCAGTTTCACAACCCTTGTATCCCTACACTCACCCCCTTAGTGTAGCAAAATATTTCAGGCTCTTACAGGCCTTAGAGGCAGTGTTTGCCTGATGCTGGCTTTATCAGCATGTTCAATAGGTTATCTGTTAAAGTGCTACTGTGCTTTTTGTGCATCATGGTTGTCACTAGGGTTCAGCACGTAATTAATGTAGTGACGATAAGTAAAGTATGATGCAAGTAAGTACATGTATCAGATATCAAGTAGCAGTTCATCAGCTAGTTCAAACAAGCACAGTAATTAAGCAGTAATTAATCATTAGTTAAGTCGTACGGATACCTGGTTTAGTGCGGGTTGTCACATTCTCCCCCCGTTAAATAAATTTCGTCCCGAAATTTAAGTTCTGCTTGTAGACGCAGGGTTCTTAGGAAAAAGGTGGGGGTATTTCTTTTTCATCCGGTCCTCACGTTCCCAGGTGTATTCAGGACCATGTCTGGCATTCCAACGAACTTTGACGAGCTTGACACTGCTCCGGCGGGTCTTGTTTACTTTCCAATCCGTAACCTCAACCGGTTCTTCAACGAAGTGGAGCGTGTCGTCAACATGAATCTCGTCGGTGGGAATGGCAACGGTGACTTGAGTTGGACTTTTCTTTAGATTGGATACATGAAATGTATCGTGAACGCCATTTAGTTCAGCAGGTAGGTCCAACTTGTATGCTACTAGTCCTATTCTTTCCAGAATTCTGAAGGGACCAATGTAGCACGGATTTAACTTCCCACGCTTCCCGAAGCGTGCCACACCCTTCCGGGGTGAGACTTTCAATAACACCATCTCTCCAACTTGGAAATCCACATGTTTCCGGTTTGGATCCGCATAGGCCTTCTGTCTGTGGCGAGCTGCTTCGATGCGTTTAAGAATCTGCGCAATCTTGTCTGTCGTCTCTTGGACGATTTCGGGACCAGCAAGCTGCCTATCACCTGCGTCAGCCTAACATAAGGGTGATCGGCACTTGCGTCCGTAAAGGGCTTCAAATGGCGCGACACCAATACTGGTGTGGTAGCTGTTGTTGTATGAAAATTCGACCAAAGGCAAATGCTTATCCCAGCTACCGCCCAAATCCATAACACACGCTCTCAGCATGTCTTCCAAAGTCTGTATCGTTCGCTCGCTCTGGCCGTCAGTTTGCGGATGAAACGCAGTGCTCAGATTCAATTGTGAGCCAAAGGCTTCTTGGAAGGATTGCCATATCCTTGACACAAACCTTCCGTCTCTATCAGAAATGATTGAGAGAGGCACTCCATGGCGCGCGACGATCTCTCTCATGTAAATTTCAGCCAATTTGCTCGTATTATCCTTCTCTCTGATAGGTAAGAAGTGTGCTGACTTTGTTAATCGATCCACTATCACCCAGATAGTGTCATGGCCTCTTGGCGTTTTTGGCAATTTTGTAACAAAATCCATTGAGATTTGTTCCCATTTCCACTTGGGAATCTCAGGTTGTTGCAGAAGTCCTGAAGGCTTCTGGTATTCCGCTTTAACCTTAGCGCACGTTAAACATTTGCTCACGTAAACAGCAACATCGCCTTTCATCCTAGGCCACCAATAGTAATCTTTGAGATCCTGGTACATCTTATCCGCTCCAGGATGGATAGAGTACCGAGATTTGTGAGCTTCATCAAAAATAACTTTCCTTAAACCACCAAACAGGGGAACCCAAATCCTTTTCTCAAAACATAACGTTCCTTCCTCGTTTGGCCCCAAAAACTTCTCCATCCCACGGAGATATTCTTCTTCAAGGTTTCCCTCCTTGAGAGCTTCTTTCTGCGCGGCACGAATGCGCAAGGAAAGATCGGTTCAGATAATCATTTCCAAAGCTCTAACCCTTATGGGCTTGATTCTCTCTTTACGACTTAGGGCATCGGCGACCACGTTCGCCTTCCCTGGATGGTACTTTATCTCGCAGTCGTAGTCGTTCAACAATTCAACCCATCGTCTCTGCCTCATATTCAACTCTTTCTGGTTGAATATATGCTGTAGGCTCTTGTGATCTGTAAAGATTGTACACTTCGTACCATAAAGGTAGTGTCTCCAGATCTTTAAAGCAAAAACCACTGCGCCGAGCTCCAAATCGTGTGTGGTATAGTTCTTTTCATGCACTTTCAACTGACGCGATGCGTAAGCAATAACTTTTTGGCGTTGCATCAACACACAACCCAGTCCTTGACGCGATGCGTCGCAGTATACCACAAAATCATCAGTACCTTCTGGTAGAGCTAAAATTGGCGCGTTACAAAGCTTATCCTTCAATATCTGAAATGCTTCATCCTGTTTGATTCCCCAATCAAACTTCTTATCCTTCTGCGTGAGGAGCGTCAATGGTTGAGCGATCTTTGAAAAATTCTCAATGAATCTTCGATAATAGCCACCCAAACCCAAGAATTGCCGAATCTCGGTTGGCGTCTTTGGCGTTTCCCAATCCTTGATCGCCTCGATCTTTGTTGGATCCACGTGGATTCCATCTCCATTTACCACGTGCCCAAGGAATTGCACCTCTCGTAGCCAAAACTCGCACTTAGAGAATTTGGCATACAACTGTTCCTTCTTCAGCAGCTCTAGAATGGCTCTAAGATGCTGCTCGTATTCAGCCTTCGTCTTTGAATAAATTAAAATGTCATCGATGAATACAATCACGAACTTATCCAAGTACGGCTTGCAAACTCTATTCATTAGATCCATGAATACCGCAGGTGCGTTTGTCAGACCAAACGGCATAACGAGGAACTCGTAGTGTCCATAACGAGTTCTGAAGGCTGTCTTCGGGATGCTCTCTTCTTGTATCCTTAACTGATGGTATCCAGATCGAAGATCGATCTTTGAATAAAAGCTTGAGCCTTGCAGTTGATCAAACAGATCATCGATTCTTGGCAGAGGGTATCTATTCTTGATCGTCAGCTTGTTCAATTCCCGGTAGTCAATACACATACGGAAACTACCGTCCTTCTTCTTGACAAACAGGACCGAAGCTCCCCAAGGCGAGAAGCTTGGTCGGATAAAACCCTTGTCTAACAACTCTTGAAGTTGTGTCGACAGTTCCTGCATCTCAGACGGAGCAAGTCTGTACGGTGCCTTAGCCATAGGCGCGGCGCCTGGAACTAAATCGATGTGAAACTCTACTTGCCTCTGAGGTGGCAGTCCAGGTAAGTCCTCGGGGAAGACTTCTGGATATTCCCTCACGACAGGGATGTCTTCGATTCTTGGCTCAGCAGCCTTCTTATCCACAATGTGTGCCAGGAAGGCAACACATCCTTTCTGCAAACACTTCCTTGCTTTCAAGCAGCTGATAATCCTCAACGGCGTATCACGCTTCTCTCTGCGAACCACAATTGTTTCGCCATCTTCGGTTGGAATACGAACGACCTTTTCGTGACAAACTATTTCCGCCTTGTTGCCTGATAACCAATCTATTCCTACTACCATGTCGAAGCTTCCCAACTGGACTGGTAGTAGATCTAGAGCGAACTCACGTTCTCCTAATTCGATCACACAACCTCTGATAACTTCATTGGCTTCTACTAACTTCCCATTGGCCAATTCGATTGAGTACGGAATATCTAACTTATTAGCGGCTAACCCAAGCATATTCTTAAATTCTAACGACACGAAGCTATAATCGGCACCAGTATCAAATAAAACGGATGCATAGCGTTGATTTACAGGGAACGTACCAGTAACAACATTGGGGTCCTGGCGCGCTTCCCTAGCTTCGATTTGGAACACTCTTCCACGGGCTTGGTTTAACTCTGGGCAGTTCTTCTTAAAATGCCCGATATCACCGCAGTTATAGCATCCAAGTCTTTGCCCATTTCCACCTCCATTTCCAGCTTGGTTGTTGTTTTGGTTTGCATTGCCAGCTTGGTTCGCAAAGTTGCCTCGATTCCCGTTTCCTCCATAGTTTCCTTGTGAGCGATTACCACCACGATTATTATTCCTGTTCCCAAATCCTCCCTGGCCTCCCTGACCAGCAGTGGCCCAACAAGTGTCCTTCGAGTGGCCACGTTTCCCACATGCTTCGCATACTTTTGGCCCGCAATGACCAGAATGGTGGCGCTGGCAGGTGTTGCATTTGGGCTGGGTGCCCATATACCCTTTTCCTTTCTTTCCTCTACCAGCTGTAACCTGAGCTGGCGTGTCTGACCCTCCTTTCTTAACCACCACACTGGCGCCCTGCTTGAAGTTCGAGAACTTCCTTTTGTTACCTCCTGATGACTCGACGTGAGTCTCTGCCTTCTTGGTCTTGATCTCGTCAAACTTGTTCAGGCGAATAGCCTCCTCAGTGAGAGCTACGCTCAAATCGATTGCCTCAGTAATGGTCGCAGGCTTGGATGAGGTTACCATGCTTATGATTTGAGGAGCTAGTCCCCAAATGAAACGTTCAATTCTCTTGAACTCAGGAGTGACCATGTAGGGTACCACATGCGATAAGTCATGGAACCTTTGTACGTATTCTGCTATCTTTGGACCGTCCATTTTCAAGTGCCAGAACTCGGTCTCCAATCGCTGGATTTCTGCGCGGGAACAGTACTTTTTGCGCATGAGTTCCTTCAGTTCGGTCCAGGTCAGCGCGTAGGCAGCAGCTTCGCCAAGTGTCTGTACTTGCAGATTCCACCAAGAGAGGGCTCCATCCAAGAATAGCCCTGAGATATAGGTGACTTGCTGATCCAGCACGCACTTGCTCATGCGAAGAACAGATTCGGTTTTCTCAGCCCAACGAACAAAGGCGACAGCACCTCCGGTGCCATCAAAGTTTACGGGCTTGCAGTCTAAGAACTGCTTGTAGGTGCATCCATGAGGTGGATTATTGTTGTTGCCAGTGTTGCCAGAGTTGCTTCCACTAGTCCCTCCTTGAGAGGCGGCGTATTGTGCAATGGCAGCAGCGATAATTTGTTGGAGTTCTGCCTCATTAGTAGGCATGTGTGTCTCACGTCTCGGCGGCATCTTCTAAAAGATGGTTTACGTTGGTCAGGCCATAGTAAAACGTACGTATATAACGATAGTAATAGTACATAACATCTCATGTTATAATCATATCACAAATACCAATCACACAACATCCCGTGTCATAAAAATATAAATAAGCAATCAAGCGAATCAAATATGGTGAGAATACTGCGATTGCCATATATCGAGACCACATAGTAAGTGTATCAGTACATCCCTGTGTCATACAATCATCAATCAACTAGGGGTTACATCACCCCTGTCCAAAAACTATATCATGTCCATGTCAAATACGTCAAATACATGTCAACAAAAGTTAGGATCATAAAGTAGTCTCCAAAAATGCTGTGCAGTCAAAAGCATTCGCCGTCTTCTCACCAACGTCTACCCAAACAACACTGATGAGCTCTATACAGATGGTGGTGGAGGAGGGGGAAAGTGGGTGTAAAGCAAACGACGTAACTGGAGCCAGTCCTCCTCCAGGGCTCGCTGGGTACGAATGATAGAAGCAACCTGCTGCTCTAGTGTAAAGAGACGGGCAGCATAATCTGGAGGTAAGGGTCGAAATGGCTGCAGAGGAGAGTGTGTCTGACCATGGCACCGGCATGGTGGCAGCTGAGCTCTCTCAAGCTCCTGGATGCGCTGCGTGTGGGACTCGTGCTGGGCGACAAAAGACATCAAAACGTCCTCGATAGTATACCCCATGTGGAAAGAATGGTAGGGGTCAGTAGGTGGCATAGCAGAGTCTGGTGCCTAAAGGAACGGCTCACTGGTGGGATCGAAAGGTGCCACATGAAATGGAGCAACAGAGGGTGGAACAGATGACATCTGGGGCATGAAGGGGATAGACATCGGTACATGCCCAAAAGGGTGTGCCGAAGAACCTTCTCCAGCTCGTGCTGGAGGTGTAAACTGAGGAACTGAAAAGGAAGTATCAATGCGACGTGTATCAGGGATCTGTGGGGGAAATGGTGGAACATCCTCATCAGCAGGTATCCAACCGTGCTGTGCATGCTCATCTGGTGGATCCATGCGTGCCGCGAACAGTGCATGCTCGGGCTCTAGTGGGATGGGATCAGGTGCAACAAAAGGGTGAACAGGTGCAATGTGCTCAACAGGATGGTCAACAGGTATGTCAACCACAGGTAGAGGAACAACAAGGTCAACAACAACATGATCGCCCTCTAACAAAGGAACATCCATGGGGAGATCACCAACAGGTGGGTTTGCTATAACAGGCTCAATAGGGATGTCAGCATGTACGGGATCATGCTCAAGTATGGGGTCTAGAGCGGCTGCCTGCTCAGGAGCGACGACAGGCTCGGGATCATCAAAAGCCATCTCGAAGTCAAACTCGGGGTCGATAGGATCTACTGGGTCAGCTGGATCCTCCATGGGCTGATCCATAGGTATAAACTCGATATCACGATCCGGGTCGTATCCCGGGGGAAAGATAGGATCAGAATCCTCTATGTCATCATGGTCAAACGCAAAACTGGGAATAGGTGCAACAGAGGATGCCTGGTCAGGATCAGAATCATGCGCAAAGTGCTGTGCGCTCAATGTGTGAGAAGGTGCAGATGCCACAGACTCGAAGGAGTCTGGGACAGGAGAATGTGCAGGCGAATCCTCAGCGGGAACGTCAGCGATCATCAGAAGATCGTCTGCAGGAAGAAGGGCCTCGCCCTGGATCTCATCCTCAAAAGGCTCATCCTCAAACAGGTCAATATCGCCATCAGCCTCGGCGTCAAGAAGAAGATCATATGCTGGATAAACGGCTAAGGGTATAGGAGCCGGAATCTCTACTAGGGGTAGGTACTCAGCGGGAGGGTCATCTGCAGGCTCATCAGCACCATCGGGTAGTGCGAAGGGCTGGAAATCATCCTCGTCAGTACTGGTATAGTCAGATGTGTACACCTCATGCTCGGAGGATGTGAGGTCATCAGATACGATAGGTATGGGTCCAGTGGTGTCCGAATCGCCAGTACCGGCTGAATCCATGAGTCTGTAACATAAACACAAATATGCTCAAATAATCAGTCACACAATCAGATAATCACATAAGTCACCAAGTAAGGTATCACATAATTCTCCTAGTTTCACTAGCCAATTTCTCCCAGTCTTTAAGACTGCTCTATCCTCCACCTCGACCTCTTAGATCGAGCCTCGGTCCCCTTGACCGAGCCTCAGCCTTTATGACTGAGCCTACCCTTCCTAGCCTCACTAGCCAAGTAAGGATCTGGACTTAAGTGGTATGCAGTAAAATGTTTTCGTGAGAGCCCTAGTGATCATAGTCTAGACTCGAGAAAGAATCCTAGTTCGCTATG
>JARYGA010013288.1:0-25206 GCA_030545235.1 Helianthus tuberosus | reverse complement strand
AGAAGGGGCTGGAAGCTGAAGAAGGGTAGTCAAGTGATGAAACAGTGGACAAAATTGCTAAAGCAGTGGTTACTGCTGTTGCTGATAAAGTACTATTGGGAGAAAGTTTAAAACCCCTATTGGAACCACTGTCCGACCCTTGGTCCAAAGAAGAAGAAGAAAAGAAAGAAGGTGAAAAAGAAGAGAAAGCTGAAGAAGAAAGTGATCATACATGTGATTGTGCCATGATGGCTACAACCAAGGTATCACCTCAGGTTCTTAAAAATCTGTGTTCAGAAAAATGCATCATTGCATTTGCTAACATTAAAGAGGTGAATGAAAACCTTAGGGATAGGGTATTAACTTCATAAATTCAATTTGAAAAGTCATTAAAAGAACTGAAAAACAAATTGAGTGAAAAAGAAAGTGAAATTTGCAGCATCAAACAAGAGCATAGCATAACCAAGAACCAACTCCAGACCATGATCACTTGTGAAAAATGGGTGGAATCCTGTAAGGGTTATGAGATCATGCTTGAAAAACAGCTTGAAATTAATGTAAAATTTGGCATTGGGTTTATAAAAAATGACCAAGTTGAAAACACTGCTGCAAATCAAGCTGGTTTTGTTGAAATCATTCCCACAAACAAGGATGGCCAAGAGGTTAAAATAACTGACAAATTTAAACCCACATGGTCTGTGTGGTCCTCAACATTTGAGGAAATTGAGAAATACCAATTTAAACCCACATGGTCTGATGAGTGTGACATCCTTGAAAACTTCAAACCCATGGACTTCACAACCACTGATGGTGTAAAAGCTCCCAAGGCAAAGGTCATTCCTCTTAATGACATCCCAAAAGTGGTTCAAAACTCTGTTGCAAAGGAGTCTGAAAATAAGAAAAAGAGAGAAAAGATTAAAAACTTATTTTGTGATTTCTGTGAAAAGAATAATCATCTAACAAAAGATTGTTTTCATTTAAAAGCATATGATATTAACAAAACAAGTGTCATTGTGCCAGCTAAGAGCTGCACCATCTGTGGTAAATCAAACCACATCACTCAAGAATGTGTGTACCTCAAATCCTTTGATGTAAAAAGGAATGCGTACACTACAAAAACATCCTTGAGTTCATCAAAACCACCAGTCAAGAACCAACCACTATTTGTGCCAGTTCAAACTGCTATTACCAAACAGAACCAAACCTTTGTTAAAAGAGATGTTCAGGTGACTGACGCACCCCCTACTAACCAATACTGAAGAGGTAAAGCTCAACCACCATACCCAAGGGTCCCACATGTTTATGAAGCCTACAAATGGCCTTATAAACCAAGAGTGAACAGGCATCCCTTTGGGTATCAACAGCTGATAGGGCAAGACCCCCAATAGTGGTTAGAGAAAAACAGTTCCAAAATTGTCCAAACCCCTAAGCTAACCACTATCCATCCACCTAAACTTAACACAGACACTGTTGAGACCCCATCCAAAGCCTTATTGGCTTTGGAGACCCTAATGAACTAACCTTTTACTTGATGTGAAGGGAGCTTCTGCATGCTTAGATAGCCATTGGTATGTAGATAGTGGAGGCTCCAGGCACATGACTGGATGTAGAGCCCTACTCAAATATTTCAAAACTCATGGAGGGGGTGATATATCCTTTGGTAATAATAGTAAAGGGAAGGTGATGGGGTATGGTATAGTTCAGTCTGGTAATGTTAAGTTTGAAAATGTCATTCTGATAGACAATCTAATATTCAACCTCCTAAGTGTCTCACAAATGAGTGATAAGGGCTATGGATCCTTCTTCACCAAGGAGTGTTGTAGGATTGTTGGACCAGAAATGGTTAAAAATATTGAAGAAATAATAAAAAATGGAAAAACCCAACTTGTTGCTCAAAGAAGTGGCAATGTTTATGTAGTTGATTTGTCAAAAGAGAACCCAAGAACTGATGCCTGTCTGTTCCTAGCTGCCTCTAACAAAGAGACAGAACTTTGGCACAGAAGATTGGGGCACACAAATCTCAAGAGAATCACTGCTTTGTCAAAACAGGGGTTAGTAAGAGGTTTACCTCAAAAAATGTTCACCTGTCCTGAGCATTGTGTCTCCTGCTTAAAAGGAAAACAACATAAAAGCTCATTTAAGTCCATTGAAGAGTCCAAAACAACCAAGTGCTTGCAAATGCTTCACATGGATCTGTTTGGCCCAGTTAAAGTCACGAGTCTTAGAAAGAAAAGATATTATTTGGTAATTGTAGATGACTTTTCTAGGTTTACATGGACTTATTTCTTACATTCCAAAGATGATACTGTAGGCATTCTGCAAGACTTTGTTACACAGGTTGAAAAGCAGTTTGACTTGCCAGTAAAAGTCTTCAGGAGTGACAGTGGCACAGAGTTCAGAAATAAGGAGTTGGATGAGTTCTGTGTGTCAAAAGGAATTGTAAGGTAGTACAGCATTCTAAGAACACCAGAGCAAAATGGGGTTGTTGAAAGAAAGAACAGGACATTGATTGAGGCTGCCAGAACCATGCTTGCTGATTCAGATTTGCCATTAACTTTCTGGGCAGAAGCAGTAAACACTGCTTGCTATGTCCAGAACTGAGTATAATCAACCCCAGGCATCAAAAGACTGCCTATGAAGTGTTGTATAAAGTAAAACCACTGATCTCATATTTTATAGTTTTTGGCTGCCCATGCTTCATTTTAAAATTAAAAGATTCTATCTCAAAGTTTGCAGCCAAATTTGATTATGGTTATCATTTGGGATACTCAACCACTGCTAAGGCCTACAAAGTGTTCAACACAAGGACTAAGACAGTGGAAGAGACTTCGAATGTGAAGTTCAATGAACTCTCTTCAATTAAAATCCATGCAAACCCTGCAGAATTGTTTGATCTGGATAAATTTATTTTTGAAAATGTTTCTGTCAAGACTAACAGTGCAGGTCCATCAGAAAATCGTTCATCATACTATGGATATGAAGTCATCATTCCACAACAAAAGTGTATTTCAATTGGAAGAGAAGCAAATGTTCAAAACAGCTGTCAAAGCTCAACCACTGCTACCTTAATAGTTGTTGACCAAAGTAGCCCTTTAACCCCTGCTTCCACATCATCAAGCACCGTTGATAAAAATCCTCAAGAAGTGGATAAAAGTCATCATGTTTTCACACCAGTTCCTCCTATTCCTCCACCTCCATTTGAAGCCACTGCTGGATCATCAATTTAACACCCCGTGTTTCGAAAGTCAAAGTCAAGATTGAAGTCAAAGGAAGACAAGATTGCTATTGCGATCTGTCTTTTCTTACTCAAATCCTATTTTGACTTCTTTGACTTGTAATTAGTCTATTTTATTTTCGCTTTAGTTGTATTATATGGAGTATCTATTAATAATCGCTATTTATCGATTGTTTAATCGTTTTATCGCTATCGCAATCGCACTCACAACTCGAATTATGCATTTTGATTATTTTTATACGTGTGTGTGCCTTATGAGTTACTTGTGCATGTTTATTTATGTTATGTGTGGTAATCAATCGAAAAGCAATCGAACTCAATCGCAATGGAATCACAAACGCTAAACGAATACGAAATAAGGATGCTTGTATGTTGATATAGTAGTTGGTATTAAAAGTAATTTGACTAGGAAACTCTATCGCATTGAAACGCTCCCAACCGAAATTGAAACGGTAAAAAATCATCGCACCGAACGCTCTAACCAAGCGACGGATCGATCAGGCGACCAGCCATTCGACCGGACTGCCGTCCGATCGGACAGGCTGTTCGATCGAGCTGCCTAGCCGATCGACCAGCCCCTTTCCTCTTTGGGTAACCCTATAAATACCCTTTGTCACTTTCATACTTTCTACGTCCGACCCGTGCTCTTGCTCGTTTTTTCCTTCGATTTCCAACAATCCCGATAAGATCTCGTCCTAAATCTTGTACTTTCTTAATCTACATGCACTCCTACACCTTTCTATCTTTTGAATCTTAACTTTTAACCGTGAAATCATCAAGATTCAAGGTGTTCTAGGATGATGTCATCATGCGTTCTTGAAGAACTTCATGTTTTGGCCTCAATCCACCAAGAACAACTTAGATCTAACCGACTTCCACATAAACAAATAAAGATCTTTCATAGATCTAAACATATTCACAAGAAAAATGATTGAAAGATGGTTTTCCAACTTTCTTTCAACTCTTTTACACTCAATGCACTCAAAACTAATAGAAGTAGAGCTTGTGCCGACTTGCTACTCATTAGTGTGGTTGTGTTGGTTCAAGATCCGTATTCTATCTATGAGATTATCGATTCCGGACTAACCAAGAACAATCGTCCTGAACTGGTGGACTGGCCGAACTTGGGTGGTTCCTGTTCGATCGGGTCACTAGAATTTAGGATGGAGTTCTATTGGTTAGCACGATATCAACACATCTCGATAAAATGACAAACTATCAAAACAACCAAGTGTAAGATAAACAGGTCGACCAGGACGGAGTGCCGTCTGATCGGACTGTTGTCCAAACGGACAGCCACCCGGACGACCGGCCACCCGTACGACCTGCACCTTGGTCCCACACTTAACCATTTTTGCCAACACTTGAAGTCTGAATGTTGAACAACTTGCTGTCCGATCGGACTACCATCCGATCAAACTGCCAATCGAATCATGAAACATTTAAACTTCAACACTTAAACAATTTTCAACATATTCAATGCACAAAGGATGCCACCCGATCGATCAACCGTCCGATCGAGTGACAACCTGCTGTGAACTTGTTCTCACTGAAGTGCCCAACCGAACGGGTTGCCGTCCGATCGAACGACCATCCGATCGACCGACCTGAAAGGTAGAGATACTTCAATGTTTTCAAAATGCTACAACGAAAACTTCAAAAGTCAAGCCATCATACACAAACACGTCCTTCCTAAAGGAAGAAACAATCCACTCGAACAGTCATCCGACCGGACGACCGTCCGAACGGACTACCACTCGCACGACTAGTTGTCCGATCGGACTACCATCCGATCGAACTACTATCCGAACAACTTGTACTTTGCATCATTTACACGTCACTCATCGTTATGCTATCTATCTGTTCAGGCTAACCCTACTCTCTAGTGCTCCCTTCAATCCATCAATCGCTGTGAGTATACTCGATCCCTTTTTGCTTTACGCACTTTTGGGTGTTACATACGTTACTTATACAAAATCACATCGAACACACTACGCAATACTTTAAGCGCTAACCGTTATCGCATGTATACATGACTAAATGAATGCTTGTTTGTTATGTTTACACATGGAATGTTGTCTACCTGCCTTAGCAACGGTAGTACTATTAGTTTGGACTCAGCACCCGTTCACTTGGGGGTTGTTAAGGACAATTACCTACATGGCTCACAGTGGTGAGAATATATCGCGAACTGCCTTGGGCAGTCAACCCGCAGTCATTGGTATTAAGAGGTTCATGTCGATAACTAACACGCCTCATTTCACTCTGTGTACGTGCTGGTTATGAGTAACGCTTTCGAACTCTATATGCTATTATCAAACTTGTATGCTCGCCTTTAGACTATGTGTATTGACTGTTATTTTAACGTGTGTGGCAGGTGCTTAAGTTGTTTATATGCTTAGCTTGCTGTGAACTTGAGGCAAGGAAAGGTCTAGGATGCTCTCTGTGCTGTGATGAAATCGAAGCTAGGAACAGAGCTCCTAGAAACCAATAAATAAACTACCTATGTATAAATCTGAGTTGTCGGAACGGAACTACTTGACTAGATTTTGTCTGTAATAATTATATTATCACTTATAACATGGTATGGGACGTGTTGCTTTAAATATTTGGTAAATATAGTTGTTATGGAAACTTCTGGACAATCTGTTTCGCTCAGTGCCATGCCCCGATGTTTCCGCCATCGGTTGGGGTGTGACAATCAAAGTCACCAGCAGTTGTTAGCTTAGATGATTCACATCTGCAACCCTCACCATTAAATGCCATTGTTCCATACAAAGAAGATCTAATCATCTTCAAGTCTCATCCACCTAACCAAATCAATGGCAACATCAGTGAAGGGGTGCTAACAAGAAGCCAATCCCAAAACATCTGTCTTTTTGCAGGTTTCCTATCTCTCCATCAGCCATTCAAGTACCAAGAGGCACTAAAAGAGAACAGCTGGGTAGAAGCCATGTAAGAGGATCTCCAATAGTTTAAAAGACAACAAATTTGGGAGCTTGTACCACTCCTAGAGGGTGTGAGTCCTATTGGCACAAAGTGGGTCTTCAAAAATAAAACTGATGAAAGGGGTATTGTTGTCAAGAATATAGCAAGGCTCGTGGTTCAAGGGTTCAAGCAGGAAGAGGGCATTAACTATGATGAAACATTTGCCCCTGTAGCAAGATTGGAAGCTATCAGATTATTTCTAGCCTTTGCTATCAACCATAACATAAAGGTGTATCAAATGGATATTAAATGTGCATTCCTCTATGGTAAGATTCAAGAAGAGGTATATGTCTGTCAACCTCCAGGCTTTGAGGATCCATTTAATCCAAATTATGTATACAAGCTAAATAAAGCTTTGTATGGACTGAAACAAGCACCAAGAGCCTGGTATGAAACTCTTTCCACTTTTCTTCTTTCCATTGGGTACACAAGAGGTAAAATTGATAAAACTTTATTTTTCAAATAGAGAGGGAAAGACTTGCTGATTGTCCAGATTTATGTAGATGATATCATTTTTTGAAGCACATGTTCTAAAATGTGTGAAGAGTTTAGAAAACTCATGATAACTGAGTTTGAGATAAGTGCAATGGGTGAACTCCAGTGCTTTCTTGGTCTCCAAGTATGGCAACTGCAAAATGGTACTTTCATCCATCAAGGCAAATATGCCAAAGAACTTTTTAAGAAATTTGAAATGGATGATTATAAACCATGTAGTACACCCATAGCAACTACAAATATAGTCATGTCTGATGAGAAGGATTATTTGTTTGATCAAACTCTTTATAGAAGCATGATTGGGTATTTATTGTACCTAACTGCATCTAGGCCAGACATCATGTTTGCAACATGTGTTTGTGCAAGATCTCAATCAGCCCCTAGAAAGTCAAACCTTATTGCTGTAAAAAGGATATTCAGATACCTAAAAGGTGCTCCCACACTTGGTATCTGGAATCCAACTGATGGAAATATCAAGCTTTCAGGTTTCTCAGATAGTGACTTTGCTGGATGTGACAAAACAAGGAAGTCCACATCAGGAGGGTGCCAATTCCTTGGCAGTTGCTTAGCGTCTTGGCAAAGCAAAAAGCAAGCATCTATTTCCACATCCACTGCTGAGGCAAAGTACATAGCTGCTGCAAGCTTTACAGCCCAACTGTTATGGCTTCAAAATCAACTACTGGATTTTGGTATCACTGCCTTAAAGACGCCTCTCATGTTGGACAGTCAGGCATCAGAAAATATCATCAAAAATCCAGTATCCCATTCAACCACCAAGCACATTGACATCAGACATCACTTTGTGAGGGATTGCTATGAAAATGTTTGATTTCTCTACACCATGTTCCAACTAAAGATCAGCTGGCAGATGTGCTAACAAAAGCATTAGAAACATCCACCTTTGAAAGCTTTATATCTAGGATTGGCATGCTGAACATGGAATAACAAGAAAAATCTTGTTTTTCTATGAATAAAAGCATTAAAATGATTTCAGAAAATCAAAATTCCATCCTTAAAAATAGCTAAAAATGAAATTTTTCATTAATCCTTAAAAGTCTGCCATAACCACTGATTTGGTTCAAACATCTATTTTGATAATATTATCCACTGCTGAAAGTCAACCACTGTTTTCTCATTTCCTTGTTAGTCACTGTTGTTCAAAATTAGTGTTTTAACCCACTGATACGCTATCCACTGATAGTTGAAAATCAGCCACTGTTCTCTTTATAACCGTTGCAACCACTGATACTTGTTCCATCAGTGGTTTCCTTAACAACTGTCTTCCATTCATCATCAGTGGTTCACACGTAGACAGTACTTCTCCGTCAGATCTTTTGTAACCGCTGCCATGTCAGCATTCACTTTTTCCCTTTATAAAACCCCTATCAAAACCCCAAACAGGGTTTTCACTGTCGAATCGAATTCAAAATTCCTTTCTCAAAGCAGTTACAATCCATTTCTCTCCAATCCTTCATCATCTTCTTTCTCTCGCTTTCACATTTAAAATCACCATGGCTCTTCCTTTCAAAGCTCCCCACAATTACTCGGGTCTCCTTACAAAACCGAGTCATACCACCACTTTTGACTCCGTCATTGATGCTCTTTCGTCCACAAAGTACAAAACTTTGTTGACTTCTGATGCTCCGGTTTATCTGGAAACCCAGCAAGAATTTTGGAAAAATGCGAAACTTGAATCTAAGGATAAAACGCCCTTAGCCATTACTTCTTCGATAAAGGGTGTTCCAGTTACAATAACACCTCAAACCATTTCAGAGGTATTTGAACTCGATGATCTTCAAGGTAAAACTTCATTTCCTAAAACGATGTATCGAACTGATTTTCTTGAAAGAGGGTATGAAGAGGAAATGAAAAAAGATACTTTACGAAAGGGCAGTTTTCCGCCTGCCAAAAGGTTTTTATTTCATACCCTCCTAATGTGTGTTTCCAATAAGACCACTGCTTTCAATGAAATTCCATTGAAGATCCAATACCTGGGTTATGCTATACTGAATGAGGAAAACTTTAACTACTCCCAGGAGATCTTCAATGATTTGGTCAAAAATGTTAATAAAAAAATCATTTTTACTGTTTCCAAGGTTCTTAAGCTATTATTTTCAAAAGAAATTTTGAAAGGATAATGCTCATGTGCTTATCCAAGGAGAACCTTGTCAAATAAACAGCCTAACACCTGAAACATTTACAAGGCTGTCAAAAACTTCCAAAACACAAGCAGAGGTTCCTGAGCAGAATTTAGCAGCTACCACTGCTCCTCAGGTACCTGCTGTTGAGCCCACTTCTCAAGGTGATCACAGCAGCAAAACCACTTCTGTGAAACCCACACCTAAAACCACCAAAAGACCAAAACAGAAAAAATCTCAAAAGCCCCCCAAACCTACCAAAAAGGCAACTCTGGAAGATGAGATCCCAGAGCAACTTCCAGTTACATCACAAAAGTCACCAGAAACCACAACTACTACTTCCTCACAGCAGTTGGAAGAAAGATCTCAACCTGAGCCTCAAACTCCTCCTGCTTCTTCTAAAAAAAGAACAGGTTGTAAGAACAAGGACACCAAATTATGATGCTCTAGAATAACTTGATTCTATCAGCCACAGCCCAGCTCCCGGGGCAAATTCTCTTTCCATACCCATACTCACTGCCTAAATTCCAGCACAAATATTACCCTTATTGGATGCACTTGATATAGCTCAAACAGAAATCAGTTCCTCTCAAACACCTATCACTGAGGGTATGCCTCAACAAGTGACTGAGTCTGAGCTCCCTATCATTGCTAACCCACCAACAACTGACGAGGTTACACCCCTTGAGTTACATGTAACTCTTGGTGGTAGTTCAAGTGAAGCAGCTACTACAAGTGTTAAACCCCTTGGTTTACACTTGGACAGCAGTTTCATCAATCAGACTTCCTTGAAGGCAATTTCTTCTTTGGGAACCAGGGTGTTTCCAGTATTTACTGGTTCACTAAAACTGGTCACCCCTGCTGAAGGAAGAAGTCCCCAGTACCAAGACAAAGGGGCATCAGTGGATAATTTTTGGGATACTTTCCCTAAGTCAACCACTGATACAACCACTGCCGGTGGGAAATCAGATGATCCCATTAAGTTGGGTGATGGTTTAATGTACCAAGAATTAACGGAAAGAGTTGACAAACTTGATACATCTGTTGCAGAAATCAAAGACATGCTGCAACAGTTGTTAAAAGCACAAAAGGTTACACCCACTGCTGAACAAACTCCAACAGCTGCTCCATCATTTGCTCCTACTCCCACTGAGCTCTGGAGTTTATTTCAACCTATGCTCATTCAACAAAGACAATGTGCTGATCAGCAACATGAAATTCAAGTTCAAAAGATCAGAAATTTAATGGAAGCTAGGTTCAAGGACACACAGGCAGATATAAAGGCAATCAAGGCCCATTTGTTGAACACCACTGGCACTGCTCATCCCTCAATCATTTTTATGGACAACCCACCACCTAATGATGCCAAAAAGGGGGAGAAAATGAAGCAGTTAAAGAAAAAGGGAAATGAAGATGGTCTATACATTGCACCAAATAACTCCAGTATGCTTGCAGAAATCCCTAGGCCAGATGGTTCCAAAAAGGTTGATGTAACCTTAAATGCCTTTGCTGGTGAAAAGACAAGGCTGAAAAAGGATATGGAGGCAAAGGGTAAGTCAAGCTTTGAAGATGAGAAGAAAGTTTTTATGGCAATGGAAGATCAGGGTACTTCTGAGCCCAAGGATGAAGAAAATCCTAAGCCAAAAAGAAGACAGCCCACAAGAAAGGTGAGGCAACCCAAATCCACACCTTCCAGACTCACAAAAAATGCTCCCCAAACTCCCAAAAACTCCACTCATCAAACCTCCAAACCAACAGATGTTAAAACACCTGTTGTATCAACAGTTGTTGGTACTTCAGTGGTTTCAATAGATGTTACCCAAACAACTGCCACCAATACTACCACTTCAACACACATCTCAACCACTGCCCCACCAAAAATCTCATCACCACCAAAACAGCCACCTGCCAAAAAGCAGAAGACAGCTGATGACACATCATTAGTTGTAATGACAACAGTGGTTGAAACACCAGTTGTTTCAACAACTGTTAGTCAGCCACCTTCCACTTCAATCACCACCACTCAAATCACCACTTCTCAACCCACCAAAACACCACCAACCTCTCCTAAACCCAAAAGGAGAAGGATAATCTTGGAAGATGATTCTCCACCACCTCCAACATCTTCACAACAACTGACCCTTGCTATCATTCCAAAACCTAATCCATTCTCTTCAGTATAAGCTCAAAATCCAAACACTGCCATTGTTCATGCAGCTGTTCAGTATCCATTAGATCTTCAAGCAGTTAGAGGGGAGATAAAATCCTTCTACTCTGAAGATGATCCTGCAAAAAGGAACCTGCCATCTCTTCAAGGGTATCCCAGGCCTAACAATATTGAAGAATATTTGAAGATAAAGGCATAACAAGCAGAGGATATCTCTAAGAGAAATACACTGGGAAAACCTGACAAAGAAATTCAAAGATACTACCAATATCTGCTAACTCAAGTCAGAACTTTGGAGCAATTTTTAAAAGATCCCTGTCAGAAACTTTCAGAAAGAGATGATGAAAGCCTGAGAAAAGATTAAATTGATTACATCATGGCATTCAAAAGATACAAGGCAGATAGGGTTCAGTACAAAGAATGGACCATTAGTGAACTGAAAAAGGAGTTAGAAAGAGTGCAACAAATGAACAAAGACAAAGTAAAGCACACTCCTCCTATTTGGTCAAAATTCAAGAAGAATGTACCTGAAAGGACCTTAAAACTGAAGTGAATGAAAGAGGAGCTTATTACAGCTGATTTTGGGTCAAGGAATCAGGTGACAAGATGGTCAGAAGATAAGGTCATAGCATCTTACAAAAAATTGGAAGAGTTGAGAAAGAAGAATCCAAATGTGCCTCAAAAACCTGAATATCCTGAAGCAATGATTCCAGCAAAGCCACAAAAGCTACAAGTCAGGAAATCCACTGCTCCTCCTGCTGCCATCTTTTATCAAAGAAGGAAACAAAAGCAGATGGATGCAAAAACAGCAGAGGATATAGCACAAGGGGATTTCATTATAAAAACGGTCCTTCAACAGATGATAGCAGAGAATCCCGAACTAGCAAAATCTTCAAACACTGCTCAACCTGTTATCACCAGGCCACCATCTCCAAACTCATCATCAATAAAACCTCTCCCAAGAAACCCACTGGATTCAAAAATACTAAAATGGAAATCTGACAAACAGACCCACGTATTGACTTTGCTCAAATCCAGTGGTGAAGTGAAGAACTTATCAAGGGAACAAGCATTGGGCCTGGATGTTAAAGATCTACAAGATCTCCTTGATCTTACACTGTGCAGGGATGAGGATGAAATAGATTCCTTGGAATTTGAATTACAATTCAAAGGTTAAGTCAGGGAATTGTTGATGAGGCAATAAAGATCCATAATAATGAAGGGTTTTGGCATCATCTGTTCCAGGGGAAGATTGTTGGGATTGAACCCTACCAAAGGAACAGTTGATAAAGCCAAAACTGGGTCAGAGTAGTGGATCCAGAATAAGCAGATGCTGTATTCTATCTTTCCCCTTGGAAGTGGCCCTAACAACTGATGACCTCCATCCACTGTTCGTCTACAACAACTGTTAGTCATCAACAACTGCTAACAACTGCTAAAGACTGATGAAGGCTAAAGCACTGATGCTCAATCTACTGATATGGGTCAAGCACTACTGAAGATATAAAGTACTGCTGGAATCACAACAGTGGAATGAGAAGCAGTAGTTTAGTTTACTTAGTTGTATTGTAATGTAATCAGTAGTTAGCAAACAGTGTTTGTATTAGATCAGTGGTTGTAGGTTGTTAGGAGGTTAGATGTCATTTTCATGGTGACGTCAGCAAAGATGTTTTACTGGTTTGCTCGTGCCTATAAATAGAACAGTACCGTGTACTGTTCTATTAGCTCTTTCATCCCAAGTCATTTTGTATGAACAAACCAGTGTGAGCTCAGGCTGAGGGGGAGATTGCATTACATGCATGCATTGTAATTGAAGTTTATAATAAATATAAGCATTCGGTTTCATGTTAAACATGTATGTTGAAAGCATTTCTTCCGTTTGATTATGCTGAAAGTTTATTCCATTTAGTTTCTGCTGCAATTGTTTATCATTCATTTTCATCTTAATCAAACAAAGAAAAATCATAAGAAAGTCAAATCCTAACAAAACTCTTTTCCATTTCAACCTTATTTTTATTTTTTGTATCCCTTAAAAATACAAAAATCCCCTAGTTAGCCCCTTTGAGCCTAAACCCTTTAATTTCAAAACCCACAACACAAAATCACCCAAAAACCATATCTTTTTTTTAATCTTTACACACTTTATTTTAATAAAAATCAGTTCTTTTGAAAAAAAACGCAAAAATTATGTGACTAAGGCTTATAAAAACTTTTTTTTAAAGTGCTTGAAATAGATAAGCAAATATATTGCTTAATAAGCACTTACTTGGTCCATAAAGTGACAAAATAAAAATTTCAAAAGAAACCGACCTTTTACGCTTTTAGCCTCTTTCAATAAAACTACCCTGCCCGTAACCAAAAACCTACCTTTTCAAGCCCTCTTGATATTTACAACGATTAAGTCTAAAAGGAGGAGGTTTGATTGATTGTCAAGCTTATGGTAGGAGTAAGTTCGGTACCGGGACCGAGCGTTTGACTTATAAATTTCGGCCAAGGGTTGAGTGACCACTTGTGAGGCATGTGAATGTATATATAGCTTAATGAAATTTTAAATATATGTTATGCTTAAAAATATTTATTTTTCTTAAAAATTTCTAAATAAATTCATGTTCAATAGGATTGTAAATAAAATAAAAACAAGAATAAATAATAAACTTGGATTCCCGACACTCTAAATACAAGACCCAAAACTTCTCTTATACCCATTCTATTTGGGAGTGTAAGAAATTATATAAGAGTTTTGCTTGAGGACAAGCAAAGATTCAAGTGTGGGGGTATTTTATATGCATAAAATGTAACATATAAACTGTATTAAATACGGTATAAAAACAACCCCTTTCTGTACTAATCTTGGAAAAAAAGTGTGTTTCTTTGTTTACTTTTGATTTTTTAAGGATTAAAAGAGCTCAAATGAACAAAAGGAACAAATTAATGGTGAAAACCAACATAAATACGAAGAAAAGAAGTTAACACACTATACCGACCCTCCAAGCTTCACCCCAAAGATAAAATAACAAGACCAGAACCCAAGCACGGGGCCGTGACAGCCGGGCATGTGCCGTGCCCCCATTCAAGATTCCCAGAGAATAGAGACAAATAGAAAATGACAAGGGAGACGGGGTCGTGTCCCCTAAAGCACGGGCCGTGGTCAACTCTCAGATTCACAACTCTAGGTTCGTACAACATGTACAGAAGACATGGGGCCGTGCCATTGACACATGAGGTCATGTGTGAAAAAGAGCTAACACCAGCATTAAATGAATACACAGAATGGAAGGACACGGGTCATGCCAACCCGACACAGAGAATGTAAAGCTACTGTTTTCAAGTATAAAAGAAGGTGCTTGGCTCATTTCCAAACCATCCCTTGGCAAATCACTTCTCTCACACTTGCCACCACTCCACCACCACAATACCAGCATCATTCACCATCACCACTTTCATCCATCATCCATCCTTAGAGTGTGTGTAGTCTCGGGATCCAAGATCGATAGTAAGAGTTTATGTCAAACTAAGGCCATGCTTGGCTAATCTCTTACATTACTTGGTGATGACAAAATAATTTATGTATTACTTTTGATTTCATAGCTTCCGTAACTTTTTATTTCGGATTGTATTAATGATTTTAATAACTAGTTTTTTATATTGAAGGTGAGCTTTACTAAATCATTTCTTCATGTTTTGTTCATTCACTCATTCGTGTCTTTACGGTCTATATGAAGCGCGTTAACTGCTGGAAGGGGGTTAGAAGGGTGGTTGGGTAAAGTTCTTGCCTCGTTCAGTGTATAGATCCTTCAAGGACCTGATTCAAGCTTATTAGGAGTTCCCTTGAGGCAGATAGCATCAAATCGAGGGAAGTAAGGATAGCTTTTAATCCCTTATAAATTAACTACTATTAAAACTTTAAACCGGCCTTGCGGGACTGTATCCCTGCTGACCCAGATCAATATGACCAAGGGTAGCGTTACCTCCAAAAGTGGGACATATCACTTTTTGCATTAATAACTTAATTATCTTTCAATAATCCGACCTTGCTGGATTGTATCCCTACCGACAGAGACCAATATGGCTGAGGGTAGCGTTGCCTCCAAAAAGAGGGACATGCCACAATAACTAAGATAATCTCTTAAAAAACCCAAAGCGAGAAAATCATTAAAAGATACATAAAATGACAAGTCGAATCCAAGTGATTCTATCTTGTCTATCTATTTATTTTATTTTATTTCTTTATTGTTATTTATTTAAAATCAAAAACTAAAATTTTCTCCATATTTGGTTTCATTAGACGTCGACGATGTTCCGATATTAAAAGTTCTTGTGTCCTTAGAGGATCTCGGCATCTTACCATTACCATGATACGCCAACGATGGGTGCACTTGTTTCAGTTATCAAATAAAACAGATTAAACCGGGTTCCTACATTTATGAGCAATCATAGGCGGCTCATTTAAGTAATACCTGCTCCAAGTGGCACATTCGCTAAACCCCAAGTTTTCAAAGAAAACAAGTTAAGAGTATTTACCTTTTAGCAAGCTTCCAACCATTACCGGCTTTCAAATATAGTTAAAACTGTAAAGACAAAACATTAAACTCAAGTCCGATTATCTGGGGGATTCTATAGTCCAGAGTGAACATATTTAGCTAACTGTTAGAATGTATACAGGTCATAGGTTAGTTACTTTGACACGACCCATTACGCAAGAATAAGCTTAATAGCTAGATTAAGCGTTACTTGATTTGAATGTGGTTTGTACCTATCTGAGTGTAAGGACTCATTAAGTAATGGTAGTTTAACCAACATTCTGATTTGGATAAGTTTTAAAAGGTTTTGACACGTTACCCCTAGTTTATGCGAACTAGGTTCACACAACAAGTTATGCGCAAAAAGACGGGTTCGAAAGGTCGGATGGGCTTATGACAAGTCTTAATATCAGAATACATTCTTAGTTGAAGTATACACTGATATAAAGTCAGATTAAAGCTTGGTTTAGTGTAAAATCATTCATTTAGTTCATTTGACCACATAATGTGACACCTGTGCCTCTGCGACCATCAAACAAATACCAAACCAATGAAATATTGTATTTCATACTTGGGATTTGTATAAATATGTGTATCTTTTGCACATATCAATTCTTGTTCGATTTCAAGCTTTAAATCGCTTTCTAGAAGGTTATACGCGCACTGATGCGCAAATATAACCAGTTTAATGCAACAAACACTCCGGAATATTGAAATAGGCTTAAAATACCTTAAATAACCTTTACATAACTTAGAAATAAGTTTTGGAGGGTTTGGTGTGGCGAAATCAAATTTATTCGCTTACAGGGACTAATTTCGACAAACTGCGAAAGTATGCCGATTTGTATTGTAACGAACATTCCGGAACATGACCATAAGTTAAACATACCCTAAATATCCTTCACATAGCTTAGAAATAGGATTTGAGGGGTTCGGTGTGCAAAAATAAACTTTTTGGTCATTCAGGGACTAAAAGCGTCAAAAAGTGCATAAGTTTGCATTTTCGCGCATATCTTACGTTCTGAATACATCCGTAGATCCAAAAATTTATGTAATCATTAAAATATTTTAATTTAGTGATTGGCATGATAAAATTCCATTCGTCGCATAATTTGGATCGTTTTTCGCATTCGTTCGTGTTTCGTCGTAATTAACCGAACAACGCAACCGTACAACCAAACGAACCGACATCTGAGATATTTTTGAGCATGTTTCATGTTCCCTATACTTAATCTTCATTTTAGAGCCTTGAAGTGGGATTAACGGGGCTTAAACGTGTCAAAAATGCATCAAAAACCATGTTTTGCACATTTAGGGACCAAATTTGACATTTTGCCATAGTTATCTTAGGAAGGGACCAAAATGAAAAATCTACATTCCAGCTTGTTCCAGCTGTTCCCCTCATTTTCACATGGTTTTAATGAAACTAGGGGCTCCCATGGTTTCACAAAACCATGGGCACATGTGTACGAATGAGATCGAAGCTCGTTTTACGATGAACGATCTTAACGGTTGTGCAAAAACTATATAAACCCCACCCCCTTTGCTCTCAAACTCACATTTGATGTGATTTAATTCTCTAAGTTGAAGTCTTGCAATTCATACCGGAGAATAAATTGGACCAAACCTCCTTGGACCTTTTGTAAGTCCTCTTTCGTTCTTTTATGCATTTTTAGCGTGAAAGTCAAACTTTGTTTTACTTTCTGCATTGACCAGTTTATGGTCAATACGAAGTTCGTATGAACTTCATAACTTGAGCGTCATCACGATGGTTTTAGTCTCTTATGACTATACCTACTGATTACCACGTTATCTAGGCATAGTGGCGAGTCGTAGTTTCGGCCAAAATGCGTATTCTTGCGTATTTTGTAACCAAACTACTTTTAGGTATCAAAACCGTTTGTTTTGATACCAAACCTGTTTTCTAACTTCATTAAACACGTTTTAACATATTTAGCTCGTCACTTTAGGTTTAGTGCGTATGTAGAGTCGTAAGTCAAGCGGTCTAAACAACCGCTTAGACTTTCGAACTAGACCCGTTTGGTCGATCATTAGGATCCAACCAAACATGTTTAGTGACCATAGTTGTATAGGGAATAACCTTCCGAGGTTATACCTTATGGTCACTTCGTTTAGTTAGTGGTATGATAGGTAATTTATATGCCTTAGGAAAATTACCAAAATGCCCTTTTTGCGCATAAATTCATTTTAAGCATATGTAACCTAAATTTTGACATCTAAACTGATTAGGTAACATTATTAGACATGTTAAGGCATATAATACTTGTCATAGGACTAGTTAGGTGTTCCGAACGCGTTTTACGCGAACGACGCGTTAAAGTAGCGTAAGCTATCTTAACGAGTCGTAATGGGTCGTAAGCACTTAGCATAGGTTTCGTTTTAGTATGTAGGCTTTGTTAAACCATATTGCATGAGTTCTTACACTCATTTGGTTTACGAACCCTCATGCTACCTGATCATCCGATTAGTTTCGTTTATTAACATAGTTACCTATATTAGGTGCCGTTTGATTCTGTAATCCCTCTAGCTTTGCTTGGTTGTTGTTCAAGACATCTAAGCACCATCAAGTGAGTACATAGTCCCCTCTTTTACTGTTTTTCAAACGTTTTGGGGTGAAACACATGTGCCTACTTGTTACTTTCATGCTTTCCATGTTTTCATATCATATATACTTGCTATGTTCATTAGTACACTATTAGTACATGATTTCATTATGTTTTGCTATGTATGTTCACTTAACATGCTAGCCCATTGTTTTACATTTTTAACTGTTTGAACCATTTGTAACCTCTGATTTATGAGAACCATTTGTAACCACTCAATGATGTGAACCATTTATAACCATTTGATGTATGGGAACCATTTGTAATCATGGGATGTATGAGAACCATTTGTAATCGTTGGATATATGTGAACCATTTGTAATCATTTGATTGATATGAACCATTTGTAACCATTTGACATATGTGAACCATTTGTAACTGTCTGAACCATTAGGTTAGGGAAGTGATTAGGTAACGGGGCGGGTGTAATGTGTTAAAAGCATGGTGGATACACCGCTGGTACTTCCTATATATAAGTGCTTTTAACACATTATATATCGTTGCGTTATCTAGATCACTTGGGTAAACGATTTTGAAACAATGTCACACAATGATGTTTTCTGAATAATAGAAACCATACGAGTTTTGTTAACGAGTTTCTACTATATGTTTTACAATTTGATTTCATAAAACAAATGTTTTGGAGTTAAGAATCATGGCTACGAGATTTTATAAATCATATCCAATTTGATTTGAGTTGGTTAATTATGTCGCAATACCATACTTTTCAAAACAAGGTTTTTAAATAAGTATTGCAACATGTAAAACGAGCCATGAATCTGACTCTCACATATAACCTATGTACTCACCGACATTTTTATGCTGACGTATTTTCACATGTGTTTCAGGTACCATAGTTGATGATGTTTGACGATGATACTTGTGTATGCTCACATAGGAATGGACGAGGCCTTAGTGATTTAATAACAATGGAAGTCTATTTGTTCATGTTTTGTTTCTAATTCCAATGTAATTTATACATTTAATTCAATAAAACAAAACTGTTTAATCCATGGTTGTGAAACAATGATTCTGTTACAACACTCCCCGACGTTTCCGCCACGTTTTGTTGTTTTACGTGGTCGGTGTGACAGAAAAGTTGGTATCCGAGCCAATGGTTATAGGGAATTAGGTTATTAGTAATGCTTTGACCTAAACTATAACCTTCCTAGGACCCTAACACATGTTATCTTGTGTTTAGTTTTAAAACAATACCGTCACTTATCCTTAAGTGACAACCACAATAAGAACATAATGTCACAACCCGACCACGTAGAACATACAAAATGTGGCGGAAAACGTCGGGGAGTGTTGTAACAGAATTATTGTTTCAAATCCATGGCAAACAAAGTTATAATTTATTTATCAACAAGAGAGTAACATTGTTTTAAACAGGAATCAAAGAGTTTATAACATTATTAAACTAGTTCTATCTTCATTTTTATGTCTCTAAGGCACAGGTCAGCCCTAGTGTCACGATCATCATCCTACGCAAAAGCTCCTGAAAACACATGTGAAAATAGGTACGTCAGCATAAAAATGCCTGTGAGATACATAGGTTTTGTGAAAATAGGATTCATGACTTAAGTTTAAGAAAAAGTTGTTTAGTAAAAGTCAGTCACGAACCTTGTAAATTGTTTTGTTTTGTAAGTCATTTAAAAGTGATAAGATCAAATGATATATATAAATAAAAGAATAATGTATGGTTAAATGAATAACCAAGTAAAATGAGTTGTATAAAATAAACTGTATTGTAAACCAAAGTCTTGTGAAAACATGTTACTTGTGTAAAATGTATAAGTCCAAAATAAATGATTTAAATAACACTATGATATGTAATATAATACAAACACTTATATATAGGAAGTACCAGCGGCGTATCCACCATGCTTGTATCATATTACTCACATCTCGTTACGTAAGTCACTTAAACAAACCACCAATGTAAAAAGTCTATGTTTAAACCAATTGTCAAAAAGTCCTTGTATAAACCATGTCAAATGTTGATAGTCCAAAAGTAGTCAAGTAATGTGTAACAAATGTTATGTATTGTAAGTAAAGTATTGTCACATAGTCCAAATGTAGTAATGTACAAAACAAAGTATTTTGAATATATCAAAAAGTTATGTTTTGCAAAGTTAATGCATGTTACATTGATACAAACATTTATGTGGTAAGTTAACGCATACATTCAAGCCTTGAGACAGTCGGATAACCCTTTCAGTCAAGGTTATCAAAAGAAATATTTTCGGATTCAATCATTCCTTACATCCAAACAAACCCGGGATGTCAGGAATGGGATTTGTCAAGTCCTATGGTACCACTACTTACTACCGAGCGGCGTAGCAAATGTTAATGAACGTAATAAAGACCCGCTTGTGCAAACCAAATGTTATAGCAATTGCATACATGTCATATGAAAACAATGTACTAAGTATGCTAAGTTAACATACAAAGCAGAAAAGTCATGTAAATCAATGTGCTAGCACGCTATCAGTCAACATACATAGCAGAAATGTAATGTAAAACAATGTACTTAGTATGCACACAATGGACATACATAGCATGAAATGTATTGAAATCATGTACTATAATGTACTAACAAACATAGCCGGTATATGATGTGAAAACAGGAGAGCATGAAAGTAACAAGTAGGCACATGTGTTTCACCCCAAAACAGTTTGAAAACAGTAAAAGAGGGGTCTATGTACTCACTTGAGATTGCTCAGAAGTCCTAAGATAACCACCAAGCAATGCTAGAGATCTCGGAATCAAACGGCACCTAATATAGGTAACTATGTTAATAAACCGGACCAATATCGGAGGATCGGATAGAATGAAGGTTCGTAAACCAAACGAGTATGGAGACTCGTGTAATATGGTTTAACAAAGCCTACATACTAAATGAAACCTAACCTAAGTGCTTACGATCCATTACGACCCGTTTAGGTAGCTTATGCTACTTTAACGCGTCGTTCGCGTGAAACGCGTTCGCCTAATTAGTCCTATGACAAGTATTATATGCCTAACATGTTTAATTATGTAACATAATCAGTTAAGTGACGAAAGTTTAGGTTACATATTCTTAATTACCAATTACACATGAAAAGGGTATTTTGGTAAATTACCTAAGGCATATAAACTACCTATCATACAACTACTTAACGAAGCGACCATAAGGTATAACCTCGGAAGGTTATTCCCTATACTATGGTCACCTAAGGTATTTGGTCGGATCCTAATGATCGACCAAATGGGTCGGGTTCGAAGGTATAAGCGATTTATTAGATCGCTTACCCTTACGACCCTAGACAACGTGGTAATCAGTAGGCATAGTCACAAGGGACTATAACCATCATGATTACAATCACGTTGCGAAGTTCAAACGAACTTCGCATTGACCATAAACTGGTCAACGCAGAAAGTCAAACAAAGTTTGACTTTCGGACTCGAAAAGCAATAAAAGAACGAAGGAATACTTACGAAGGGTCCCCGAATGCTAATCTCGATCCAAGTAACTCAGGTATGAAACAATGGTTTCAACTTAGAGTTTCTCAAATCAAAATTCTAGTGGGTTTTGCAATGGCATGGGGGGGTATTTATAGTGTTTCTCGAACCATTAGGATTGTTTATCGGGAAACGTGATTTGATCTTGGCCATACACTTGCACCCATGGTATTGTAATACCATGTGCACATCAAACCAGCCCATAGTATTGAGAAATACCATGTGCAAGAGTGGAAAGGACCAGATTCAAAGTTTCTGCAAGTTTCTGCTATCTGGGACCCTTACGTGGGCCGCGTAAAGATACACACCAATCTTACGCGGGCCGCTTGGCCTTGTCTGATCAGAACCAACTTTCAGAAATGACAGTTTTGGTCCCTGTTGTGTTTTAAGTCCATTTCCGACACGTTTAAGGCCCGTTAAGCCAACGTTAGGGCCCTAAAATGATGCCTAATCATTGTGGACATGAAACATGCTCAAAAATATCTCAGATGTCGGTTCGTTTGGCCATACGATCGCGATGTTCGCTTAATTACGACGGAATGCGCATAAGCGCGAAAAATGATCTAAAGAAGAGCGACGGATGGATTTTTCTTATGCCAAACACTAAAATAAAATGTTTTAGTGCTTACATAAATTTTTGGATGTCTGGATGTATTCAGAACGTAAGTTATGCGCGAAAATGCAAACTTGTGCACTTTTTGACACTTTTAGTCCCTGAATGACCCAAAAGTTTATTTTAGCACACCGAACCCCTCAAAGCCTATTTCTAAGCTATATAAAGGATATTTAAGGTGTGTTTAACTTATGGTAATGTTCCAGAATGTTCGTTACAGTTCAAATTGGCATACTTTCGCAGTTTGTCAAGTTTAGTCGCTGTAAGCGAATTAACTTGTTTTTGCCATACCAAAGCCTTCAAAACTTATTTCTAAGTTATGTAAAGGTTATTTAAGGTATGTTAAGTATATTGTTGATGTTCCGGAGTATTTTTCGCGTTAAACTGAGTACGTTTACGCACCAGTTTGCGTACAACTCTCCAGAAAGCGATGTAGAGTTTGAAATTGAATAAAAGTCACAACATGAAAAATGTAGAACACAACCAAACAAACATTGGGATCAAATAACATTGTTTTATTGATAACTGAACTATTCACAATGATTACAAGCACAGATTTTACAGTCTCCCCTACTTGTGGAAATTTCGTCCCGAAATTTATTTAGAGGAAACTCGTGGGAAAAGATGCGGATATTTCGCCTTCATTTGATCTTCGCGTTCCCAAGTAAACTCGGGTCCACGTTTAGATTCCCAGCGAACTTTGACCAAAGGAATGCGCTTGCGTTTAAGCCACTTGACTTCACGTTCCATGATTTCCACTGGCTTCTCAACAAATTTCAGTGTTTTGTCAACACGAATTTCGTCAAGCGGTATGTGGAGGTTCTCATCAGCTAAACACCTCTTGAGATTGGACACGTGAAAGGTTGGATGAACATTTCCAAGTTCAGGAGGTAACTCAAGTCTGTAGGCTAACTTACCGATTCTGTTGACGATCTTGAATGGTCCAACGTATCTAGGTGCAAGTTTTCCTTTCTTTCCAAATCTGATCACACCTTTCCAAGGTGAGACCTTAAGTAATACTCGATCACCGATTTGAAATTCCAAGGGCTTGCGTTTTGGGTCCGCGTAACTCTTTTGACGGCTTCTAGGTGTCTGAAGGTTATCACGAACTTTCTTAACCTTATCTGTTGTCTCTAAAATAAGGGCAGGTCCAGTAAGTTGAGCCTCGCCGATCTCATTCCAGCAGACTGGTGAACGACATTTTCGACCATAGAGAGCCTCTAAAGGAGCCATTTTGATGCTGGTGTGATAACTGTTGTTGTAGGAGAATTCAATCAACGGAAGATATGAATCCCAACTACCACCAAAATCGATCACACAAGCTCTAAGCATATCCTCCAGAGTCTGGATTGTTCTTTTAGATTAACCATCTGTTTGCGGATGATAAGCTGTGCTCAGATTAAGTTGGGTCCCCATAGCAGATTGCATGGTTCTCCAAAAATGAGAAGTGAAACGAGCATCTCTGTCGGAAATGATGTTCAAAGGAACACCATGTCGAGCTACAATTTCATCCACATAGATTTTAGCAAGTTTGTCAGCAGGAAAATCCTCACGGATTGGCAAGAAATGCGCTGACTTAGTAAGACGATCAACGACTACCCAGATAGCATCATGACCTTTCTTTGTGCGTGGAAGTTTGGTAACAAGATCCATAGTAATGTTTTCCCATTTCCAAACTAGGATCTCTGGTTGCACCAATAAACCCGAAGGACGTTGATGTTCAGCCTTAACCTTAAGACAAGTAAGGCATTTTGATACGTATAAGGCAATGTCTTTCTTCATACCAGGCCACCAATACTGAATACGAAGATCCTTATACATCTTATCTGAGCCCGGATGAATAGAATAACGAGACTTATGGGCTTCATCCATAAGCAAGGTACGAAGATCATCCTGGCTTCGGACCCACAAACGGTCCATGAAGTAATACGATCCATTGTCCTTCAGTTCCAGAGCAGGTGTTATGTGATAGGGAAATTCCTTATCCATCAAACCTTGTGAAACACAACATTGTTGAGCCTGAGAAATGCGGGCCTGGATATCGGATCGAGCCTATATAACAGATTGTATACGTACACAATGAAGTTTAGTACGTTCCTTACGACTCAATGCATCGGCTACAACATTCGCCTTACCAGGATGGTAGCGAATTTCACAGTCATAGTCGTTTAGAAGCTCGACCCAACGTCGTTGCCTCATGTTGAGTTCTTTCTGATTGAAGATATGCTGAAGACTTTTGTGGTCAGTGAAAACCACACATTTTGTACCGTAGAAATAGTGTCTCTAGATCTTAAGAGCGAAGACAACCGCACCTAACTCAAGAGCATGTGTGGTGTAGTTTTTCTCATGTATCTTCAACTGTCTCGATGCATATGCTATGAATTTGTTCCTTTGCATCAGAACACAGCCAAGACCCAATTTAGATGCATCGCAATAAACGACGAAATCATCATTGCCCTCAGGCAAAGTTAGAACAGGCGCGTTACAAAGTTTCTGCTTCAAGTGTTGAAAAGCTTCCTCTTGCTTGAATCCCCAATCAAAGGGCTTGTTCTTCTGAGTTAGAGCAGTTAGAGGAACTGCAATCTTTGAGAAGTTCTCAATGAAGCGGCGGTAATAACCCGCTAGACCAAGAAAAGAACGAACTTCAGTAAGAGTAGTAGGCGTGTCCCAATCCTTAATCGCACTGATCTTGGAGGGATCTAGATGAATACCTTGTTCGTTGACAATATGTCCTAAAAATTGAACTTCTTTAAGCCAGAATTCACACTTGGAGAATTTGGCGAAAAGTTGCTCTTTCTTTAGGAGTTCCAAAGTAAGACGAAGATGTTGCTCGTGATCAGCTCGCGTCTTAGAATAAATCAAGATGTCGTCAATAAAAAAAATGACGAACTGATCCAAATAAGGTTTGCAGACCCTATTCATTAAGTCCATGAAAACAC